>JBBPBX010021431.1:0-28548 GCA_038048925.1 Garcialebias charrua
ACTACAAACCGGATTCCAAAAAAGTTGGGACACTAAACAAATTGTGAATAAAAACTGAATGCAATGATGTGGAGATGGCAAATGTCAATATTTTATTCGTAATAGAACATAGATGACAGATCAAAAGTTTAATCTGAGTAAATGTAACATTTTAAAGGAAAAATATGTTGATTCAAAATTTCACAGTGTCAACAAATCCCAAAAAAGTTGGGACAAGTAGCAATAAGTGGCTGGAAAAAGGAAATTGAGCATATAACGAACAGCTGGAAGACCAATTAACACTAATTAGGTCAATTGACAACATGATTGGGTATAAAAAGAGCTTCTCAGAGTGTCAGTGTCTCTCAGAAGCCAAGATGGTAAGAGGATCACCAATTCCACCATTGTTGTGCAGAAAGATAGTGCAGCAATACCAGAATGGTGTTACCCAGCGTAAAATAGCAAAGACTTTTAAGTTATCATCATCAACCGTGCATAACATCATCAAAAGATTCAGAGAATCTGGAACAATCGCTGTGCGTAAGGGTCAAGGCCGTAAAACTCTACTGGATGCTCGTGATCTCCGGGCCCTTAAACGTCACTGCACCTCAAACAGGAATGCCACTGTCAAGGAAATAACAGAATGGGCTCAGGAATACTTCCAGAAAGCATTGTCAGTGAACACAATCCACCGTGCCATCCGCCGTTGCCAGCTGAAACTCTACAGTGCAAAGAGGAAGCCATTTCTAAGCAAGCTCCACAAGCTCAGACGTTTGCACTGGGCCAGGGGTCATTTAAAATGGAGTGTGGCAAAATGGAAGACTGTTCTGTGGTCAGATGAGTCACGATTTGAAGTTCTTTATGGAACACTGGGACGCCATGTCATCCGGACCAGAGAGGACAAGGATAGCCCAAGTTGTTATCAACGCTCCGTTCAGAAGCCTGCATCACTGATGGTATGGGGTTGCATGAGCGCTTGTGGCATGGGCAGCTTGCATGTCTGGAAAGGCACCATTAATGCAGAGAACTATGTTCAGGTTCTAGAACAACATATGCTCCATCTAGACGTCATCTCTTTCAGGGAAGACCCTGCATTTTTCAACAAGATAATGCCAGACCACATTCTGCAGCAATCACAACATCATGGCTACGTAGGAGAAGGATCCGGTACTGAAATGTCCAGCCTGCAGTCCAGATCTTTCACCTATAGAGAACATTTGGTGCATCATAAAGAGGAAGGTGCGACAAAGAAGGCCCAAGACGATTGAACAGTTAGAGGCCTGTATTAATAATAATAATAATAATTAATTCAATTTATAACGCACTTTTCATTACTGAAAATCTCAAAGTGCTACACATATATTGAATGCTACACACATTCATAAACCGGTGGCGGCAGACTACCATGCAAGGTGCTTTCCAGTCCTACCGGGAGCAACTCAGGGTTAAGTGTCTTGCCCAAGGACACAACGACACATGGTGCGGGTCCCGGGAGTCGAACCGCCAACTTTCCGATCGGGAGACGACTGCCATTACCACTACACCACGGCCGCCCTATTAGACATGAATGGGAGAGCATTCCTATTTCTAAACTTGAGAAACTGGTCTCCTCTGTCCCCAGACGTCTGTTGAGTGTTGTAAGAAGAAGGGGGGATGCCACACAGTGGTAAAAATGGACTTGTCCCAACTTTTTTGGGATTTGTTGACGCCATGGAATTTAGAAACATGTTTCCCGTAAAATGATACATTCTGTCAGTTTAATCTTTTGATCTGTGATTTTACAAGTATGTACAGTGCTTATAGACCATCATGTTTCTTTTGGTTTTAATGGTTTTCAACGTCATGTTGTACTGCATTTATGTTTAATTGCTGTCAGACTGTGAAAAATCTTTTTATTCACTGAGTTAGGGTTTTAAAGTAAATGCCGTTTTATTTTTGTTGTCCTGTTTTAGGTTCCTTCTTTTAGTCTCGAGTAAAACACATCAATAATACAGAAAGAAATGAACAAATTATTTTATTTTTTTAGGTTTAGACCTGCCCAGATGAAAACAAAAAAGACTAAGACCGAGACTAAGCTGGAGTTTTTTGGCTTTGAGGACAAAGACGGCGAGGAGGATAAGGAGAGTTCAGAGGGTGTTGCGACAGGCAAAAGTAGCTACAAGATCAAGTATTTTGGTTTTGATGATCTGAGTGAGAGTGACAGCGATGATGAGAGCTCTCAGGTCAAAGAGAAAAAGGCCAAAAAAGCAGCTGCAGTTTTAGCGCTTCTGAGCTCCAGTGTGGACAGTCCTCATACCAGTGACTCTCAGGACAGTCAAACCAGCAGTAACACAGGTGAGAAAATGTGTTAACAAGACAAATCTGGGATGAAAGTTGCTTAGTTAAGTTAAACCTTTGAAACATGCTTTTCCTACAGATGCTTTTGAGTTTTTAGAAGACTCCAGCCTTGGCAGCGCTGATGGGCAGAAAGGGCGACCAGGGAAGCCAAGTGACAAATCCAAGGACGCAGGCAGTGGATTCAAAAAGATTTTTAGTGGACCTAAAAAGGTATTTTATTTATCCAAAAAAGCTAAGTCTGGTCCTCTGGACATTCAGACGTAGCTTTTTTGGATTTTTCTACCTGGATTATTGAGCATGCATCAGGGTATTTTATTTATCTTTATCGTTTTCTTGATTGCTTTCACAACTTTTTGTCTCATGTACAAGTTCATTTTGAACTTGTCAAATACATACTTATTAAAATGTGTTAAATTATAAAACGAAGCAGACACAAACTAACTCCGTAGATTTACTCAATTATTTTTAAATGTGATGATGATCTGAGCCTTTTTATAGAAATATTGAGAAATACAGAGGCAGTAGGAAGTTGAGAAGCTAACTATAAAACACTTTTGGCTGTTTTATGTAATATAATTCTATGAGTCAGCAGGAATGTAGGCTGGAACGATGTTTGTGGACTTGAGGGCTGAATGTTGTTGTCCAGGGATTATCTTGTAATTGTGGTCTCACATGAAGTGACTAAATGTGCGCTTGGAAGCATGCACAAATGTGGGTGTCATGAGCAGAGATTTAGATGTTACCTTCTGGTCAGGCTTCTATTTAACTAAAAACTCAGTTTCAATTTGTGACGTTATTCTGCCCACATTTTCTTTTTATTAATGTTATCTGAATTGTGTTTTGCAGTGGCTTTGGGTTGTTTATCTGTCCTTCTTGTTCCGCTGTTTACTCCTTCCAACATGTTTAGAAGTTTTTGCTTTGCCTGCGTAATATGTACTTGAGTGTCACAATTTACAGGAAATGTTTTGTGCTGTATGACTATTAAGCAGCACACTAAGGCTGTAGTTGTCCTAGTTTATCAACCACATAAGGTTTGTTGGAGTAACTGACATAATAATAAATGTACTAAGTAAAATAGATTTTATTTTTTACAAATATAAAATGGAAAGTTATATTTATAGGCTTTTTGTGCATTTAGAGGTTTGGATTTGGTGTTTTCCTGTGATAACAAATGGTACTATGATTGAGTAAATGGAACCAGTTGCATCATATTACACAGAATACCACTCTGTCGAAATAAGAAATATTTGTACTTCTTCTTGTGCTCCAGTCTCAATCTAAAGCTGTGTACAATGCTCGCCACTGGAACCAACCAGAGCCTGAGGAGGTACCTGTGCCTCCACCTTCTCGTTCTCTTACTGCTCCGGTGAGATTTTGTGTGTGACTTTATTGCGTCTTTCTCTGCACTACTCGCATGTGTCTGTCACTGTGACTATATGTGGAACTGTTAATTTATTGTTAATTTATTTATCATTTGCATTCTTATTCTACACGATTAGGGCAAATACTATGAAAGGGTTTTGTTTAGTTGCCCTAAATTGTTTCTTGAATTATTTTACCAGACAAGTTATGGTAACTTGTTTTTTTTACTTGTTTATTTTGTGTAGAATTTACTCCATGGAACTAAATGTGTGTACAGAGACAGTGGATTCTGGCAACAAGGATTTAAAAGTTGCTGTTTACTTTGCCCTATTTCATTTGACATCAGTTGGCACCGGTTTTTCTGATGTGTGTGCTTAACAAGCTGTTCATCTGTGGTACATTCTGTAGACATGCCACAGACTTGGTGTGTGTGTGTGTCTGTGTGAGAGAGACTCACTTTCCTGCTCATTTACTTCCCTAGGCCACGTTATCGAGCAGCACCAAGGATAGCAACTCTCATAAAGATGATGGCGTCTTCAAAGCCCCTCCTCCACCACCGAAAGTTACCAAATCAGAGACCATGCCCACACGACCCTACCAGGATATTGTGACGGCGGTAAAATGCAGGAAGGAAGACAAAGAGGTGAGTTCAGGGCACAATGAGATGTTTATCTTTTTCTTAGTAACAGCAGGTGAAAAACAACTCATCTACTTGATATTTTTGTATTCATTTGTTTTCATGCTGTTATAAATTTTGTTTTTCATTTTGCTTTTACCCCTTTGATGCGGGTCATACAATAAAGGGGGATGGCTTTCATTTCATGGATGTCAAGCTCATTGTTGTTTATTTGAGCCCCACTGTGAGTTGAAAGTAGCAATAAGGACATCTGCTGATAATTTAAACACCCCTACAGCTTGTGTCATTTACAGAAGGGCCTTCTAGCCCCAGATCCTGTCGTCAACCACAGATCCCCTGACGTATAGTGTTACTAGCCACAATGAGCTGTTGCCACACTGATGCCATTTCAAACCCAAGTCCTCCTTCCTATATCACAGAGAGTGCACTCTCTAGATAATTGTTGCTACTGATAAACATACAGAAAGAACTGCTGATCAGGCCTGACTCCACACGCTGAGCTGTTATTGATGAGGTGTATTAGCACAGTCAGCTATTATCTGTAATGCAACCTGCAGAGGAATTTCCCAGTGAGAGTTGTTCCATTGATGTTTGCGTCAACGCATCTCTGGACGGGTGCGCTGCTTTTCAGTTGCACGGCTGTAACTAACCCCTTCCTCATTTGACAGCTATACACCGTGGTGCAGCATGTGAAGCACTTCAACGACGTGGTGGAGTTTGGAGAAAATCAAGAGTTCACAGACGACTTTGAGTATCTAGAAACGGGACTGAAGAGCAGTCAGCCGCTTAACACAAGATGCCTTAGGTAAGTGGGATAAAGCATTACGTGCCCTCTCCTCGCTGAGCTCTATAACTCTGGTCCAAAAACTTTTGTTTTCTTAACTCGTGCCACCTTGTAGGTACGCAATCCAAATGACTGAAATTATTTAAATAAAATAAAAAAACATGTCTAAAGTTTTTCTTTTAAATTAACACAAAGCATGAAGCTTTTCTGTGTTATTGCACTCTCTTATTTTTATATTTAAATATAAAAATATTATTGAACCTTCTCCCTTTTCCTCCCGTCATGCTTCAGTATAATCAGCCTGGCCACACGGTGTGCCATGCCCAGTTTCAGGATGCACCTGCGGGCCAGAGGAAAAGTGGCTCAGGTCTTCAAAATCCTCAGCGATGCTCCACAACACCCAGTGAGTAAAGTTTCTTTTATCTTTTTTTATTTTCTGTTTGCATTTCCAAGTGGAACAGTAGTAGTTCATTAACTCCTTACAAACATTCAGTACCCCAACATCAGCTAAACGGACAAAATCATTTCCAGTCTTTTCTCACAATAACTTAATATTTAGGTAGGCCTCACAGGTTTATGAACAGCTACACAGATATTCTTGAAAATTCTTAATCATATTTGTGATATTTATGGTCTAAAATAGCAACCAGTTTTCTTTTTTTATTGTAGGACTGAGTGCAAAACATCCTTTCAGGCAGCTGTGTTTTCTATCTCAAGCACCCAGGAACAGATTCATAAATCTACCCTCTGGTTTCCCAGTGCACCACAAATGTGTGCTGATTTTATTTTTAAGCGCTAATGTCATGCTTTCTGTAACTTTATTATATTTTACATGGTGTTTTAAAATTAATTACCCAAATCTTCTGTTTTCCCCTCTGCTTTGTTGTTAGTTTGCATCTAAACTTTGACATGACTGTGTGACCTGAACAGTTCTTTACGAAACAGAATGCTGCATTTATTCTAAAGTTTTGATTGGTTGTACATTTTTGTTTTTGATGCTCTGTAAAATGTGTTTTTATAAAAAAGAAAAAAAAAAAGAAATTAGTACTTTAACATGCTTTATACCATCTGAATATCTATGAAAATTTAAATAATTGCACTTGTGTAGCTGGCTGTTGCTCTTAAAACAATTTTTTTTTAAATCTTAAGGTGAACCTGTTGTTTAACATTTTGCAAAGCTGCTTAAACTTAAGCTGATATTTATTAAAGCCAATCTTGTACTTTTTCAGAACCTCGCTTTGTGCACGGCTGCCCTGATGTACATTCTGAGTCGGGACCGTCTTAACATGGATCTTGACAGAGCATGCCTGGAGCTAATGATCAAACTGCTGGAGATGGATCATGACTACTCAGGCGGCCCGGATCAGCTCACTGAAAAGGAAGTGGCGAAGGTCAAAGAGAAGATCAGGAAGCTGTGTGAGACTGTGCACAACAAGCATCTGGACTTAGAAAACATCACGGTGCGTTGCTCATAATAATACAAAGATTTTTAGTTTCCTGCTGACGCTTTTATTGCATCACAGTAGTCCCTTGTTTTTTGCGGGGGTTACGTTCAAGACCCCTCCCCCACCCGCAATTAGTGAAAATCTGTGAAGTAGCGACATTTTATTTATTTTAATATTCATATATGTATTAATATTTTAGAAACCCTTCCCACACTCTTGCAATGTTATAAACTCTTAAACATAGAAAATATAGAAAACTACAAAATGGCCGCACCTTTCTGAAGCATTTTATTTTTTCTTTAACTTTTTACCATCCCAATCACATAATATTAAAGTAAACTCTTAAACATACGTCATTTTAACAACACATACAGTATATGCACCGGTAGCTACTAAATTTTACTCACCAGTTCTGCAGAACAGCAGCCGCTTGGTTCAGGTCTGACTTGGTTCTGTTTCTGCAGACCTACCCTGCAGCAACGAAGCCCACAATGTTCTAAACTTTTAAACCTGCATAATGTTAACTTCACAGTACTGCAAATTTTTACTCACCAGCTCTGCAGAAACAGCGGCTCAGTTCCAGTCTGGCAGACCTACCCTGCTGGTTCTGCTCCAGTTCTGGTCTGGCTCTGTGCAGCCTTTGAGCACCGAAACACATTTTGGAGGGAGCCAGACTTTCATTGACCAGCACAGGACCAGACAGTGATCCATCAAGTCCAAATCTGTAGGGAAAAATAGTCGTGGTGTGCTCCAGAGAGAACGCCGGACCTACGATGGCGCGTCCCCTCTCGGAAGTTCTTGTGGGCAGGCTAGCAGCTCTCAGATTCTGGAGGTCCGGTTCTGGTCCGGTTCTGGTTCGTTTCCCAATGGATTGCACCAAAGTCACTGTATGAATAAGGACCTAACTTTTTCCGCTCAGATCAAAACTTTCCCTCAAGTATTTCAGCAGAAGGAAACAGGGCTTCTGGGCGGGGCACTGTTGGCTTCTGGGAAATGTAGTCATTATGATTGGGGATACGGCGAAGCCTTAAGGGCGAGATACACTCGAGCGTCCTCACGATACGCCAATACGCAGCGTACGTACGCCCCGTACGCAGCGTAGCCCCGCGTAGCCCCTCAGGGCAAGTACGCGCAAAGGTATTTTTTTACTACGCATACGCGATCCGCGTGCGCGATACGCGGTGTCTGACCATAAACTTCCCGGCGCCGGACTGTTTTGTATGTTACACAAATGAAATAAATTCCCCTTCTTTATCGCTGATCGGGCCTTTTCTTTTGTTTTTTTGCCTAAAGTCAAGTAACCGCTTCTTCCTCCGTTCACTCGATGATTGAAATGAATGAATTCAGGTCCTACCTTGGTGCGCGATGTTTTAATATCCCCTGGTGGGCTGTGTGCTGCAGGAAAAGCGCTCCCTGTTATTATTTTTATTTCTGAGAGAACTTTTTATAACATATATAGTAGAAACAGCGCATCAGAACACCGCAGAAGTCTGAGCGAGCTGCTCATGTTAAAGGTTTCACTTTCAACTAGGTTTCACATTCAGCTGACTGAGCGCTGTCAATCAATTCAGTAGGCGTGTCAGCAAGTGACCAATCAGCGTGCTCAGTTGTCCCCTTCGTGTGCAGCAGCTCATATTACAACAAGGAGAACGTCTGAGCTGAAGTCAGCTGAAGTGAAGCAGCCGCTCCGTATACGCGCGTATACGGAGTCTGCTTCACTGTATCTCGGCCTTTAGTGAGAGAAAACTACAAAATGGCTGCACCTTTCTGAAGCATTTTATTTTTTCTTTAACTTTTTACCATCCCAATCACATAATATTAAAGTTGACGATCCTGTGTCCTGTATAATTGATTTTTCTCGTGTACAGTTTTACTTTGAAAAACTGCAAAAGAGAGAGTCCGCGAAAGTCAAACCACGAAGTAGCGAGGGACTAACGTATTCAATATTTTTCAATAGAAATGTTGGAAGTTCTTGATTACCAGTTTTATTCTTGTGCAAATTCAATTTCTGTGAAGTACTTGATGTAAATCTGTCAATCTGCACACATTCTGTAGATTGAGTAGCAATTGTATTTTTTAATATTTGTACAATACTTCAAGCAAACATTTCAAGAGACCGTGTTCATCTCTAGGTGCTCTGTTTTTGTTGCATAAATGATAAAGTTGCTGGCTATGATATAATATTTTCACAAACTCTACGAATTTGAATCTTTTTGTAGACGGGCCACCTTGCCATGGAAACGTTATTATCACTGACCTCCAAGAGGGCCGGGGACTGGTTCAAAGAAGAGCTACGGCTACTTGGAGGTCTGGACCACATTGTAGACAAAGGTAGGCTGAAAGTAAACCATTTTCTTTTTGCATCTATTAGAGCTGTCTGACTAATAACTGTAAAAAAAATAAAAATATGAAAGCATTGTGAATTGGATTTGTGTTGCTGCAGTGAAAGAGTGTGTGCAGAATCTGAGCCAAGAAGATGACAAAGATAATCTTGTAGCAGCTTTGTGGGGCGCTGAAAGGTGCCTGAGAGTGCTTGAAAGTGTAAGTACCGTTTTTATCTTGTCAAAGTTGGGTTCTGCCATTCAAATAGTCACAGACAAGATTACTTGAACTTGTGAGATGGATGCTAACTTTGTCAAACTTAAATTTGAAAATAATTCTTTAGCTTTGTTGAAGCAATGTTTTTGATTAAATATCTGAACTTAATGCAAAATCCTTGATTTATGTTCTGTATCATGATTACTTTTACAGCCTCCTTTAATATGTAGCCTTTACTAATATAGTTTCTTTGATATTTTGTTAACAGGTGACCGTACAGAACCCAGAAAATCAGAGTTACCTGATTGCCTACAAAGACTCTCAGCTTATTGTCTCTTCTGCTAGGTAAGCACCGTCCTATTGTGCCATTTATTTTAGCTTACCGTACACCTATTCTTTCTTTTTTACTTTGATTATAGGGTTAGGGTTATAGGTTAGTCCAGTAATGGATAAAACAACCCCCACTTATTAATATTATTTGCAAAAATGTGGCTGTTACTTTTACAATTGAACCAAACTAGTGTAGAAGTCTGTGCACAGTCAGAGTAGCACTCCGATAAAGCTAATCTAAGTTGTCCTCACATCCATATAATGTTTACAACTTGTGCCGTTTCACTTTGCGTTTTATGGCATCTCATAAATGTTTATTTTTCTTACTATCACCAGAGCTTTGCGGTACTGCGAGGATATGATCCAGAGGTACAGCAGAGCGTTAAACAACAGCTCGGTGTCATCATCGGGTGTAACACTGCCACATTGTAACTTCAGCAACGTGGGGAAGGCTGTGGAGGACTGTATGAGGGCTGTCATAGGGGTGCTGCTCAACCTTACCCATGACAATGGTACGTTCTCTTAAAGTTGCACATTTGATTTTTCAAATTAGTTTGTTTCTGGCATGAAATAAATCTAATTTAAACATTTCTTGACTTCTTCAGTTAAGCTCATATCACGATCAAGACTGGTTTATATGCCGTACTTTCCGCCTTAAATGTCTTGCTGCCATATAAGTCGCACCAGTCCAATTATGTCTAATAAAGTGGGGAAAAAACAAAAATACATCGTTTCGCCTTATAAGTTGCATCCATTCTATGTCACCGCTGACGTGTCACGTTTGAACTAAGCTGCATTTTGCCTGGGCGGCACAGCACATGGCTTTGTATGGCAAGCCATGTGCCTTATTAATAGCCACTTTTACCTATTAAAGAGACACTTGGCTTGCCATATTAATTGAGGCCCTTCTAGTGGCTGAAAATGGTAGTGTTCAATATTTTCCATGTCAGAATGAATGAAATTGTCAGATCTCAGCCAAAAATTGGGTTATAAATTTTTTTGTGGGGTAAATTAGTCACTTCGGACTATAAGTCGCAGGACTTGCTAATTTATGGGAAAAGATGAGATTTATAGCCCAAAAAGTAGGGTCTGTCTGGATTTCCAAAAGTGTTTGAGTCTGCAGGGAATCATGTTGTCTGGTATAAGCAGAGGTCAGCAATAATGTTTATATTTGTTTGCAGAATGGGGAAGCACTAAAACTGGTGAGCAGGAGCAGCTAATAGTCACCGCTCTCAATTGTGTCCTTTGTGTCCCGCGCTACATCCCACAGGAGCAACGCTTCGACGTGCGAGTACTGGTAAGGCTGTTTTCAGGAACACAACAGTTCAGCATGAAAGCAATTTATTACTAACCTGGTTTTTACCTTTTTGTGTCTCACTTGTTTGTTGTGTTGTGTATGTCAGGGTTTGGGGCTCCTAATTAACCTTGTGGAGTACAGCTCCAGAAACCGCCACTGTCTGGAAGAGATGGAGTACAACGTGGATGACACATGTTTGGAAGACAGCCTGATGCAACCTGCTGACCAAACGCAAACTGAGGCTGTAGCAGTGTTAGCTGAGGCTCAGGGAGATGGGGCTGATATCCTGAAGTCCTCAGGAGCTTTGGCTGCCCTGGTGAAGGTACAAAGTACACATTTTCTAATTGTCACTCACTGCACGCGTTTCTTTAGTCTTAATAAGAGGAGAGGTTTTCATGTCTTCTCATGTAATGATCATTTAAGAGCAAACAAGAATTGAGCTATGGTGAGAGGAAGATGTTTTTTCTGTTCTGATGAAAGCAAAGCAGGTGGAAAAAAAATGCTGTTTTTTTGTCAGAAATGTTCTTTATTTTAATCTCTCCACACTGCACAAAACATAATCTGCCACATTCAATGTATTCAATCAATAAATTCACAAGGATGTAGTCACGTTCTTTTCACAGACTGAATACTCAGAAAGTGTAGGTCGATGGATGCTTGTTTGTTGGATTCAATATAAAAATCCAAATATTTGACTCCAGCTTTCATACAAAGTTGTTGTTTTGACAATGAAAAGAAATCTGCTATAAAACTGCCAATAAAATGCTTTCCTCTGTTCAAGGCTTAAGACTTGCATGACAGTGTTTAGTACACCTGACAAATCTGTTTCTTGTCCTCTGTAACTGTATTTTTTAATTTTAACATGTCTTATATTTTGTGAAACGTTGCTGCAAACCATAAACCAGCTCCAGCTGCAGTTTGCTTTCGAAGATCCCAACTGTTTTTCATTTGTATTTTTTTCCGGTAAATCCTAGCTCTTCCTCGAGAGGGAGCGCGCCGCCATCTTGGCTGAGGCAAAGACGGACGACATCATCACTGAGGCTCCCAAACCAGCGCTGGACCAAAGTGGAGAGTGGCAGGAGACGTCAGGAGAGATCCAGTGGGTGGCGTCTGAAACCAACGACAGCCAACCTGAGAAGAAGGAGGAAGAGGAGGAAGAGCTGGACCTAAATAAAGGTAGACACACGTGTGTGTGTTGTGCATAAAAAAGAAGTTCAAGTCTAGACAACTACAGTATACTTAATTTTGGAGCCATTATTATTGCATTGCTCTGTCCTAATTATATTTTATGCTTTACTGTAATTTATAGTTGATGAGTAAATTATAGCAATTATAATTCAAGTCAGCAAAACTACAGTATACTGCCAGAGTACTGAGACTTAAAAAAGCTTGCACTTATGATTAGATCTGTGTATATTGCAATTAGTGCTGGACGATAATTCAATAACGATAAATATCGCGATATACTTTTATTCAATAACGATGATATGAAGTTTAAGCATATTTTCGATATTTCGATAGGATTTTACAACGTTTTTCTGTTTCTGTTCGGGTTGGAGCGGCTGCTTCAACAACCCGCCCGGACAGAAAAAGCTGTGACACAAAACGTGCGTGGTGACGTCGTTGTTACGCAGCGCTCAGTCCAGCAGCAGGCGTTAGCGGTAGCAGGCTAAAAGCTAAGCTAGTCTCCAAAGCGCGTTAAGTTTTCGCTTCAAAACGAGTCAAACGAGTGCTCATGACCGTCAGAATGTGACTGAACAAAGTTTCACAAGCGAAGAGAAAGCAGACGACATCACTGATGAGAGGAAAGACTAATTCGTAGGTGTGGACGTAGTTCGGTTTTGTTAAACTGCAGGTCTCATCTGCAGCGAGTCTTACTCGGTTTCTTTATTTTGCAAAACGTGACGGAGTCGTTCTAACTAGCGGTGGAAACATCTAACTTGTTTAATCTGAAGAGTTTCCACTCGATAGAATATGATGAGAGTCAGAAGATGAAGAACAATAAAGTTTGAGCCAACGTTTCCCTGAAACTACGACGTAAACAAACAGCCCCAGCAGCGCTGCATGTTTTTTAAATTCAAAATAAAACAAATTCATCAGAAGAAAAAAAAAACACTGAATGAAAATGTGCAGAAAGACGAAAATAGTGTTTTAATATCTGCCCCTTGTTTAAAAAATACAAAATAACTACAAACAAACAACAACCTTCACTTCACCTGCACCACACCTTCCCAACAACTTTGATTTAATCATTTTTAAAACATAGTTTTAGAAATGTTTATATCAAGTCAACACAATCCTGTTTCCTGATTTACAACTCAGCTCCTTCAAACTAGTCCTAAATGGAGGTTTTACAAACATTTACATTCCCTTCAGGGTTTAATAACTTTAAACAAATTTTAATTGAATATTTGGGGGGTAATTTTTTTTCAGTTTTATACATGACTTGTAAAATACTATGTTCAACCAAATCATAAAATTTTAATAATTTAAACTGATGAAATATTTGTTGGGTGACCATAGCACTTCCTACTAATAATTCTTGTAGCTCTTTAAAAACAAAACAAAAAAAAACAGGGTTTGTAATAGTTTTACATGCTTTTCCCCAAACTTCAATACAACAGATTAAATATGGAACAATCATTACATTATTCAATATATTCAAAACTTTGTCATTCAAAAACTATTTTACTTTATACAGTAATGCAATTGATTTTGTTATTTTTATTCTTAAGTAATTTCCATGAGATTTCTATGTCAGCTTCTTATAAATAACAACACCCAAAAGTTTTATTTAATTAACTATGAATTTCAATGCTGTAAATTTTAAAGATGTTTAAAGTTAAAACTATTAATATTGACACAGTTGAGAATTTTATGGCAAGAAAGTTCATGCTCAATAATCCACGTACCAAATCCAATAATTTTCAGTCGGGTCATCTGGACAGTTTCTTTTTATAGAAATTGGATGGAGGATGGAGGGTGAAACGTTTCTATAAAAAAGAAACTGTCCAGATGACCCGACTGAGAATTATTGGGTTGAGAAGTTTATGTTTATTTGATGGTGATTTCCATCTTTTTGGAGGCTAAATACAAATACAAGGAGAACATTAATTTATTTGTATAGTTTATAGTTTTTTTTAGGCTTTTATATTGTTTATATCGATATCGAATTATATCGATATCGACCGAAATTAAGAACTATATCGTGATAAAAATTTTGGCCATATCGTCCAGCCCTAATTGCAATCCCCTTTTTAATTAGATAATTAGGTAACTATGATTAACACCAATTCTTTTTTTCATCCCTTGTGTTTGCTGTAGCTCTGCAGCATGCGGGCAAGCATATGGAGGACAGCATTGTTGCCTCCTACACAGCTCTGTTACTAGGCTGCCTCTGTCAGGGCAGCCAGGTGAGAATATGCCAAACACGTACACCATAATATGATTTGAGAATATTTTCTTACCCAAAGATATTTATATTTGTCACCAATTTCTCTGTCGTCCTCAGATAAATGTGACTACTGTGAGAAAAAACCTTCCTAAAGGGGATTTCTCTATCATGACAGAAATGCTGAAGAAGTTCTTGAGTTTCATGAACCTCACTGTGAGTATGATTGGCAGAATAAATTGTTTTGTATGATGATACTGACACTGAGATTAATTTTGTAAAGGCATACTGAATCTTTTAATACGAATAAATCACATTCATTTTCTTGAAAAAGGCAATTTAAAAGGGATTAAATGAAGGCAAATATACCTACGGTATTTAGTTGGTTTCAAGTGATTATTCTGGTCTTGGTTGTATGTAAATTAAAAAGCAGGAACAAAATTCACTTGATTTGAACTGTTTGCCTACATGCACAATTTTTATAAAATGCTGTGGCTTGCATCCAAAAAAATAATTTCCAACCAGCCAATTCCTTGTGAGCCCAAAAAGACCCTTTTGGTTACAGATTATTTCTGCCACATTCATCCTTAATTGTTTTATTTTTTTTATTTATCTATTAAAATACTGAGGGGTACAAAGTGTTTCAAACACAAATGTAAATAAACGGCTGTCTAGTTGCTCATCTAGTCATATCTGTAGCTTCTTAGATGATATAAGATCACACAGCTATTTGCATCAATACGTCCTTAACTCAATTATTCGTAAGGGTTTGTGCGTTCTAGCAGATATCAATTAACAATAGGGAAAAACGTCTACATCATAAAGCCAATTCATATCCAGATTCCATTTCAATTACAGTACTGTCCATTCAGTTCTTATTATAATACATTCACATGCTGTTCATTATGAAATTAGTAAAAATGATCTAAGGAAGTAAGTAGATTGTGTTAAATCACCACTTTGTTGCAATCCCCATCCTGTTGGTGATGGTGGGAAGGAGCGACTCCTTTTTAACTGGAGAAAACCTCCAGTAGAACCAGACTCAGGATGAGCAGTCAAGGTTAAGCGGACAGGAAACCGTCACAAACACAGGAGTACCGTAGTTTCTATGGGAAGAACAAAGAAAAACGGGTTTATGACAGCAATAATTATATTAATAAAAATGGAGAATACAGAGTGAATACAGGTGCAGAGTGAGGAGATGTCAGCGTCAGCAGTCTAAACCTATAGCGTAAGAATATAGCAGAATGCAGGCAACATTTACCGTATTTTCCACCATACACGTCGCACCGCTCTGTAAGACACATCAGTCCCAAATGTCTAATAAAGTGGAAAAAAACATAAATAAGTCGCTTTGCCGTGTACGTCACATTTATTATGCGTCACCGCTGACGACGTAGAAATGTGGGCCGGTGTTGTGCTAAAAATCGATAGGCTGCCAAATGGCGGCCGCGGGAGCATGCACGGGAGGATTTTAACAAGAATTTAACAAGTTTAACACTTAAAAACAATTATTTGTTTGCTCAAAATTATAGCTAAGTGTGTCTCAGTCAAACTTTTCCTTAATACGTATGCATCAAACTCGAGGCCCGGGGGCCAAATGTGGCCCTCGTTGTCATCTTCTCTGGCCCCCATGATGATATGTGAAACGGAAAATACTTTGTTCACTTGAATTTTTTCAGTAATCTTTGATTATGATGTCAAAAGTGCAACAGAGAACATCGAATGAGACCAATCAAACTCTCTTTTTTTGAGGAAGCTGCAACCAAGAAAAGATGTTTGGTATCTAACTTGATGTAGATTCTGAAACTGGTCCTTAGTTTGAAAAATAAAATAATATTTCCCCCCCCCCTTTTGTGAGTGAGTTTGACACTCCCGCCTTAATAAATGCACTTTGGAGGTCAAATCAGCTGCATTTCAAAAGCCGATTCGCGGAAGCAGGAACGTGCAGAGATTCGACTCTGTGCATTTCTTCAAAATTTAACAAGATAAGCACCTAAAACAATTGTTTGCTTGAAATTATAGTAAAGGTGTGACTCAGTTGATTATTTACTTAATATAATAAATATTGGTCAAATCAGCTGCATTTCGCCAGGGCGGTGCAGCGAAATGAAGCTGATTTGACGGTTGCTCAAGTCCTGATCCTGGAGCTGGACAAAAGTGGCAGACTATGGCATGCCACTTTTACCTATTACAGGTAGTCCCCGACTTACGAGCGATTTCCATACCTACGGGCCGTTCGTAAGTCAAAAATTCGTAAGTAGGATCACACAAAAAAAATATATATTATTTTTTAAAATAAATAAATGGATGTACAGTACTTTACAGTTACCAAGCACTTAGCCTATCCTAACAGTTTTTAAAGATGAAGGAATGAGTTGAATTGTCTCCCTTTCACATAAAGGGAGCTAGCTCCCTTTATGTGAATGGTGCCTGCTAGGGAGGAGGGAGACAATTCAACTCACTCCTTAACTATGTTAGGATAGGCTAAGTGCTTGGTAACTGTACAGTACTGTACATTTATTTATTCATTATAAAAAAAATTATGAGATGCATATTCGTAAGTCCGGAACCTCGTATGTCGATGCGCTTGTAAGTCGAGGACTACCTGTACATGACACAACAGCGTGCCATCTAGTGGCGGAAAATGGTAGAGTTTAATATTTTCAATGTCAAAATGAATGAAAACGGTCATATCTCAGTCAAAAATCAGTTAATAAACATGGGAAAAAAACATAAACAAGTCGGTTGGGTGTATAAGTCACAGGGCATGCAAATTATGCAAAAAACTTTGACTTATAGGCCAAAAAATACGGTACTTACAATAGAGACAATTTTATTAACATGGAATAGAACAGAACAAAACTGTAGACTTTATAAATGAGGAAAAACTTAAGGCCAGTCTTGTAAGTAGACAGGGTGTCGGCTTCAAGGACAGAAACTGAAAGTTGGTTCCACATGACCAAAAGCTCAGTTTTAGAAACTCTAGGAATGAGTAAACCTGCAGTCTGAGAGCAAAGAGCTCTGTTAGGAAAATATGGAACAATAAGATATTAAATGCAAAATGGAGCTTAGTGTGGTTTTAAAATCTGCTCTGATTTGTACAGGGGGCAGCATATTTCAAGTAGTAATAGGAATAATAAAATAAAGAAACACTAATTGGTTGGATTAATATTGAATGTTCTCAGTCACAGATGGGCGTTGTGCCGCAGCTTTAAATGTGATTCGTCCCGTCAGAAATGATTGCAACCATCTGTTTCATAAAAATGGCCTTTGAGTAGAATCTTTAAAAAAAACTCTTTACAGCCTGTGCCTCAAGACCCAATGAGCATGGCTGTGTATGGTAGCACTGTCTCACGCTCTTGCTTTATCTTCTCTTGTCTCCATGCAGTGTGCAATGGGCACCACAGGACAGAAGTCTATCTCACGGGTCATTGAATACCTGGAGCACTGTTAACACACAGCGAACCACAGTGAACTCTGCACATTTAAAGGGATTCCAGACCACCCTGGTCCCCCTCTCACAACCAACAGGAGCTACAAGGAGCCAACGGAGTTGCACTTCTTCAACTTGATTGCTCAGAAATCTCCCAGATAAACACTGTTGCGTTGTTTTTCAACTCGTGAGACCTTCACTCCCGTTTTCTGGAGCTCAGCCCGAACCAAAGCCCTGCTTGCTGACAAACACGCAAATTCTCCTTCGCTCAACAAACGCATTTCAACATTTCCGATTCATCCTCGGAAAAGAATTACGCTGAGGCTAGGCTGAATAACCCCGCAAGCTTCTCAATCATCAGTGGATTGTCGAGTGAGACGGACTCGAGGCAGACCTCCATCAAGGTTTGACGACGGGCCACAGAGGAGGAGACTCCTGTTCACTGTCAAGTCGTGATTTCTGGTTGCGCAGCTGGAGTGTGAAGCATTGAATCAGATTTTATGGATCATTACATTTTAATCTCTGCCTATCTACGTCCAAGCCAAGGTTGAAATAATTGATCAGCAGGGAACTCAATCATTTTCATGGATGTTAGAATGATGTCTATATGTAAGCCAGTGTGAAGCGATTTTGAATGCAGACATCCATTAACCTACGTTTGCCGTTAGACTGAATGTTTAAGGGAATGAGGATTTTTAAGCTTTGGTTTTCTTGTTTGGGCCCCAAAATTATTTTAAACTTTTGATTTATTATGCTTTTAGGTTTCTCTTTAATCCTTGAGGACTTTTATTTTATTTTTACCCCTCAAAAAAATGATTTTAGCTTGACAATACCAGCCATGTTTGGCTGTTCTCAGAATGAGAGTGGTGGAAATTACAGCTGATTTTATTTTGTTTTCCTGATCATATATTTTGTTTATATTTTAGTCATGGATTATTTAAATTTTAAGAAATTCAACAATTTGTATGTACAGTACTGTATATGCATTTCAAAGTCACAGGTATACCACATGAGGAATTTCTCCAAATGATTGTTGTGCTTTAAATTTGTAATGAGATAATTTTGAAAAATATATTTAATTTAAGGCTTTCTCTTGTCTAAATGCAGTCATTACCCAGAATGCTGTTGTTTCAGTACAATTAGCCTGAATAGAGTAGTTCACAGGCTGGATGTTTATGTGACTGATTTTTGCTAATTCTAGCAGAAAAAGCCACAAATTTTTATTCTTTCAATCAGAAAACAGATTTTTTTTTTTTGACAAAACGTGTCCAGCCATATGCAACTTCACACTTTCCTTCATTTTATCATAATGTGTCTGCATCGGACGACATTTGCTCCCCATTTATTTATTCTGTTATGTTACCAGTGATGATGCACCTGAACCTCACATGTACGATCACTGAACCGAATTACAGCCATACCTGTACAGACGACAGTTTAATCTGGTTTGTAGAGCTGCAGTGAACAGAATGTCTACTAATTACTTTGCAAAGATTTTTGATCTAAATGAAATTTTAGAATGTAAATACTCCTGTACATAGCCGTTAATGAACATTTAAATTATGTAGACTTCTTTTCCCCCTCTAAACGCTTATATTTTTATTTTATATAATATTGAAGTTGTTTGACAAAAACTTACAGGAAGTGTGGGGGGAGGGGGGTTTGTACTTGTTTTAAAACTATTGTCTCTGGTTACATGTAAATAATTGTATCTTAAAACTGTCAAAAAATTGCTACTTTCAGTACACTTGTGTGTGTTTTTTTCCTTTTCTAAAGTTTTAATTTTACTAAAAATAGACTCTTTTTAAAAAAAAAAAAAACATCCAAAGCTAAATGAGGGGAATGTATCGACCGCATGTAATATTGATCACTCGGCTTTGTCTTCGCTCGTTTCAGGGCTAAGATGAATGCATGTGCATCAGCAGCCACCGCTTCTTTTCCAGCCTTGACAAAAAAGCCTGTGAAAGATTGAGAGTTCAGACGCTGGTCCATTTGCTTAACTACACTCGGCGGTGGCAGTTTGTGGACACGGCTCCTCGGTTTGACTGATGCATAATGGAAAATTAAAATTCTTGCTGCTAGTTGAGACTCCGCTTCCAAATCGCTTGAGGGAAAAGGGTGGAATGCAACAAGCAGGAGACAACTGTGGTAAAAGTGATGCAACGGGCAGCTTGTTAATCGACACGACTGCGGAACGCTTGCAGTAAACATTGCGCAGATAGCACATAATTATGTCTTTATGCTTCAAAGACCACGTGCAAATTCATGATTAATATTGAGTTGTGAAGGAAAATTAATTTCCAAAGAGCAGGGGGGTCCTGAAAATTGACAGCTGGCGCTTCCTTTCATCTCCCTTCGATGGCGATGCTTCACATGTGGAACTCTGGGATAATGTGGTAATGAAGGATGCAGAAGCCTTTCCAGTTCTTGAACTGGTAGGATGTCCTCCGCTGTTGAACGTGAGGGAGACGAGAAGGAAAAGCACCGGGGACTCGGTCAAAAACCTCGTTGAAGCTGCGCGCACAAAGGCGGAGGACCGCAACTGAATCATTCAGCATCCCGACTCATCCTTTGATCTCATCTGCGGCGGCATCTTTTCATGGCTCAACTCGCCTCGGTTTTTCCACTCATGCTCGTGGCATTTCCATTTTCTTTCTTAGCGCACGAGTCATCTATTTTACTCCAAAGTGTTTTTCCCTTCACACTTTGTTGTTTACATAGTGAGTGATGAGCTTGGGAGTGTTCTGTCATCATCTTGGCACTGATACAAATCCTAATGCCACTAGGTGGTGTGCGCAACACAGCCTGGGACCCCCGAGAAGTGAAGTGCACACACCCACCACATGTGTAGTGGTGTATCTTCTCATCAGCACTGTAGCCTACTGATTTCCCTTCAAGCTGCAAGCACTTGGATGTCTTTGCGAAGATAAATGCGCTCGTCTCGCTGATGCAGACATGCCCCAAAGAGTGGTAAAACATTTATGAAGAGGCTCGATGGCTGCTGACCGTTCGCACCTCTGTTTGTTTAAATCATGGCGGAAACGTTTTATCGCCTGCGCCACGACACGTGCAAATTCATTCCCCTCTTCGGCCTGTGAACGTCTCTTTGCTTTTCATGTAGCTGACCGTAGATGCAAGGCAAATCTTTAAGCTGTTTTATTTATTTTATTTGCCCTTTGAGATGTTTCATCTGCATCGCAACATGCCTGGGTAATCCATCAGCAACTGAAGCTTTCAGAAAGGTGGAAAATATATATTCAGTGTTTTGAATCAGAACGTAATGGATTTTTAATTCATTGATAAATTCAGCAATACCCAGTGCATTCGTTAAGGGAATTCTGAGCATCTCTGGGAAAGCAGATGTTTAGTAGATTGCTGGTCAGAAATATTCAGGTGTTGCCAGAATAAGGAGAAAGCATCAGCAACAATGTTCGAGAGGTGCCATTGTTGCTGCCCACCTGGGCGGGAAAAGTTATGCGACCGTTTCTAAACAATTTGTGGAGTCCAGCATTGTACCGTGAAGAAAATTATTCAGGCAGAAGAAATTGCCCGTCTTTGCAGGAGCGAATGCTTGAAGTTGGAACTTGTGCAATGTTCAGAGGAATTGGAGCCACATCTCAGACTTTAATGTTTCTGACAGTTCAGTGTGGCTGCTTTGGAGCAATTACCAGGAGACGGCCTCTTGTTAAAAGGTGCACAAAGGAGCAGCTTTGCAAATGGGAATCTGAACATTTAAAGCAAAGTGATGTTAGTTTGATTATACATGACGCTACTGTTAAAACAGGATCTTGGCACGAACACCTGAAACCATATAAGTGTCGAGCATGGAATTGGAACCCTGGTGATGTGGGCTTTTGATCTTATAACAATTTTGTAAATCGAATTAAGGTCAAAATGTGAAATCCATTGTCTGACATCTGAAACTTGGCAGCATATGGATCATGAAACAACAATAATCCAAGTTTTTCAGCAAACCGACAAAGAAATGATATGAAGCTCTTGCACTTTTAATAAATCCATATTTTTAATGACTGTAACAGGTGAACAAGCTTTTTAAATTGTGGTTGCTGATGATGGTAGTGGAGTGGGGTATCTTTTAAATGACCCAATAGAAATTAGAAATTTACTAAATAAAATATACAATTCATTTTATTTACTACAAAAGTTTTTACTATTAGTAAAAATGTTATTTATGATATTATTGCATTGTATATCCATTTTTTTTTTTAAACTTATCAAGGGACTGCAGATGCGAATTAGCATTTATTATAGTGCATCAAATGGGGATGTTTATGTTTGAGTTGTACATTGTCCCTTTTTAAATAAAGTTCATTCAAGAAGCAAAGAAGTGGAAAAACAATAATTTATTAGAAAAAACCTGTTACATTATGTAAGCTCAAAAACGGGACACTATTTGCACCAAATTTAATGAAATTATCTGTAAAATTCACATTAAAGCCATTTCCAACTCGAGCTGGGCTGACTCCAAAGAGTAGCAGTGCATCTGATGATTATTTCTCAAAAGGTTCATTCAAATCTGTTCAGTCATGAGATATTTAGACGACAGACACAAACACACACGACACGTGCAAAAACAGTTGTGCTTGTCTTTTTGTGCATGGTTGCCGATAAGAACAAATCTTCAACTGTTCAGGTCGGCCCTTGCTGACGACCTGAACAGCTTCTATTGTAGATTTGAGAAGAAAACAGTCACACCTCCTCAACCCACAGCAGCATCTAACATCACTCCTCCATCAACACCCCCTCTGTCTCTCCCTCCCCCCACCACTCAAGTTGCACTCCAGATATGTGAAGCTGATGTGAGCCGATTGTTCCAGAAACAAAAGATCAGAAAAGCACCTGGACCAGATGGTGTCTCACCTTCCTGCCTTAAGATCTGTGCTGAACAACTGGCTCCAATCTTCACAAATATATTTAACAAATCTCTGGAGCTGTGTGAAGTCCCTTCCTGCTTCAAACGCTCCACCATCATTCCAGTCCCCAAGAAAACCTCCATCACAGGACTAAATGACTACAGGCCCATCGCCCTAACATCTGTGGTCATGAAGTCCTTTGAACGGCTGGTCCTGACCCACCTGAAGGACATCACTGGACATCTGCTAGACCCCCTGCAGTTTGCCTACCGGGCAAATAGGTCAGTGGATGATGCAGTCAACATGGGACTGCATTTCATCCTGCAGCATCTAGACCACCCGGGGACTTATGCAAGAATCCTGTTTCTTGATTTTAGTTCAGCATTTAACACCATTGTCCCAGACATTCTCTCCACAAAACTCTCCCAGCTCACTGTTTCTCCTGCCATGTGTCAGTGGATCACCAGCTTCCTAACAGGCAGGACGCAGCAGGTGCAGTTGGGGAAAATCATGTCCTCCTCACAGTCCATCAGCATTGGTGCCCCTCAGGGTTGTGTGCTCTCTCCACTGCTCTTCTCTCTATACACCAATGACTGCACCTCTAATGACCCGTCTGTTAAACTCCTGAAGTTCGCAGATGACACTACAGTCATTGGACTTATCAGTGATGACAACGAGTCTGCGTACCGACAGGAGGTGGAACGACTGATGTCCTGGTGCAGCCTGAACAAACTGGAGCTGAACACACTGAAGACAGTAGAGATGAGAGTGGACTTCAGGAGACACCCCCCAGAACTGCTGCCCCTCAAAATCTTCAACAGCCCCGTGTCTACGGTAGAGTCCTTCAGGTTCCTGGGAACCACCATCTCACATGACCTGAAGTGGGAGCACAACATCACCTCCATCCTCAAAAAGGCCCAGCAGAGACTGTACTTCCTACGCCAGTTGAGGAAGCTGGACCTGCCTCAGGAGCTGCTGATCCAGTTCTACACTGCAGTCATTGAGTCCATCCTGTGTACATCCATCACAGTCTGGTTTGGAGCAGCCACAAGGCAGGACAGGAACAGGCTGCAGCGAACAGTGAGGACAGCTGAGAAAGTCATTGGGGCTTCACTGCCCTCCATTCAGGACTTGTACCACGCAAGAACCAGGAAACGGGCTGGAAAAATCATCACAGACTCCACACACCCGGGTCACAACATGTTCCAACTTCTCCCGTCTGGCAGACGCTACAGATCTCTGTCCACTAAGACTGTCAGACACAAAAACAGTTTCTTCCCCCAGGCCATCACCATCATCAACAGCTGATCATCAGACATCCATCAGCGTGACCCCCAACCCATTCACATCCCCCATGTGATGTGAATCCTTCTGTATTTTGTGTATTATTTGTACGTTTTTTTTATGTAAAGTATCTGTATACATTAATTTTTAGCATTTTTAGAGAGACACTTTCTAGAGAGACACGAACAGCCGGAAACAAATTCCTTGTGTGTGTCAACATACTTGGCCAATAAACCTGATTCTGATTCTGATCTTGCTGAAACTGCAGCATTTGCTCATGAACAAATTGGTTAAAAAAAATTAAAGGCTTTTTTGCAGCTGTATTAAAAATGTGTTTAAAGTTTTGGATTTATTTTTAAAGCCAGAATCTATAAAACATAAACTCAAATTTACCTGTACATTAAACCAGTGGTTCTCAAATTGGGGTCCCCGGACCCCTGGGGGTCAGCAACAAATTATATCTGTATTTATTTTACAAGCACATACATGTTTAACAACCCATTAAAATACAACAAAATTGCATTGATTTATTAAAATTTTTCTGGGGGAGGATCCCCAGACCTGCCCCCCAGCCCGCTATTTGCATTGCTGCATCGATTGGTTTACAGATTAAGCCGTTATTACTATTTTGGTTCTGCTCAGTTCTATGTAAAGACTTTTCTGTAATAATTTGTAGAAGTGGTGATACATTTATGTTCATTATGTGAATAAATAAAGTTTTACTGCTGTTAATTTTCTCAAAACTAATTTTTAAAATAGACATTACAGTATTCAAGTGTGTCTTAAATATCCCATGTTTAAAAGTATAAAATTGTATTAACACTATTAAAAAACAGGTCTTAAGTATTTATGTTACACAAATATTTCCATTGCATTAAAGAGACAAATTAAAGAAAACTATTTAATAAACATGAGGGTTATGAGGGGGGTCCCTGAAACTTTTTCTCCCCTGAACCCAAAAAGATTGAGAACGTTTGAACCGTTCTTGAGTTTGAGTTTGGAATAATATTTATTTGGTGTTTGTCCTTTTTGTTCAAAGTTTTACAAAGTCTTGATTAAATGGGTTGTTTTTCCCCCTTACAGAGTCCACAGGTACACAACTGTAAGAAACACCTGATTTGTTTTCAACTGTTTCCTCTTCAGCTTGTCTACATCACTCTAAAAGATCTCCATAATGTCTGGCACTCCCCTGTGTGAGTCTGAGCAGCTGCCTCGTGCTTCATCACTTTGTGTTCTGTCAGTGAGTCGGTCAGAGCTGACTGGCCAGTCCTGCTCACCGTTGCAGGAGCCAAAACCAGAATGAATATTCAGATTCAGAATAAAAAACAAACAAAAAAAGAAACGATTGCTTCCATCAACTTGTGGTTTTGGTGGCTGAACTGGACGCATTATCTTGTAACTGCAGGAAAACCCACAAGCCATGCCCGCAGCATCGCTCTGCGTTTTGACCACAAAGCGAGCCGGAGCTTACCGATTTGTGTACAGACCTCGGATTACGTTGAGTTCACAACAAAGAATAAATTCAAACAGTTTGCTCGTCTGTGTTGCCTCGATTTGCCGCCACATGCAGCTCGCTGCGCTTTTCGGCCTAAACGGAAGCTTTCGCGACTGTCTTGTTGACTCTCCCAAACGCACACAGTCAGGCATATGGAGAAAATAAAGACAACACAAACAGCCCTTCAAACACCTCCCCATGAAAGTGGTGAACAAATGACAGCGGGGGAAAGGATGCCACTTTAATGTGAAAACTGCCACATTTGTTCATTCAGATTCAGAATAACAAAGCCGCAGCACTCTTTGTTCATACATGTGCAGGTATAGCTGCTCTTGTGTAATCTCACGCCTCAAATCATTGAGTGGCAGGGCAGAAAGACTCAGCAGCCCATCTGTATTCCTGGGTGTGCGTGACCTGCACTCCAACGGATGGGTTTTGTCCACAGGCGAGCCAGATGAGGAGCAGAGCAGAGTCCTATTACTACCCAACACTGGCACCGACTCTTGCTATTCTCCACCTCAGGCTCAGGCAGCCTTATGTCTCGCTGTGGCGGCGGGGTGGAGCTGGATAAGTGTTACGTTGGCTCTGCAGGCCTTCTTGTTCGTCTGTTTACACGCGTCCATCTGGGTGTTGGTGTAAAGCTGGAGGTGAAAGCTGTGCAGCTGAACTGTACGTGTTTATGAAAAGGTTGCACGGGTGTTAAATACGCCACCATGGAAAGTCCCTTCACGTGACCTCTGGTGGATGTAAAGTCCACAAAGAAGCAAACAGATGCTGAAATAAAAAAGAACGCTCTTAAAGTTTGACAAATTAGCAGCTGCGTTCTCCATTTGTGTTTTTGGATTCCGACTTCCTTGTTTGGTTGCTCAAGAGTGGGCTGAAGGATTGTGTAAAACTCCACTAAATCATCTGCATGTGTCAACCCATATCAGGTAAGAAATAAAGTAAGGTAGTCCCCTACTTACGAACGAGTTCCGTTCCTACGTCCGTTCATAACTCGAAATCGCCGTAAGTCAAAAAGCACATACAGTATACAGTACACTGGCCGCCCCATATACACGTACATGTACGGTACTGTACACCAAGCACTTAGCCTATCTAACACAGTACTCTACATAATTATCAAAAAACCCATACAGTACATTTGGAGCCATAATGAAGGAAAAAAAGAGTTAATTTCTTACTGGTAGCTGGTCAATTCTTCCTCCGTCTGTTCGCATGTTAGCTCGTTGCACGTCCGAGCTCTGCAGCTTCACGCGGTCCAAACTGTTTACAGTAGCCTAAGGCCTGTTAGCATGTTAGCTCCATACATTTGGAGCCATAATGAAGGGGAAAAAGAGTTAATAACTTACTGGGAACTGGTGAAGCCGTTCCTCCGCGTTTTAGCATGTTAGCTTCGGGTCCCACGAACATCAGAGGCTGCCAAGCCGTTCCTCCGCGTTTTAGCATGTTAGCTCGGTGTCCCGGCAACATCCGAGGCTACGAGGCCGTTCCTCCGCCTGAAACGTCCACAGAGTTCACAGAGCATTTCCAGCTCATATATCCGAGCAAGGCAACCTCTGATTGGACACATGGTCCGTCCAAAGCCGGCTGTCGAGGCCGGAGCTAACCGAAAACTGCCGGACACTGCCGGAAACTGCGTAAATAGGCTTCTAAATCATAATAATAATAATAATAATACTTTATTTATAAAGCCATTTAAAACAACCACAGCTGCAACAAAGTGCTGTACACATAAAATCAAGAACATTTAAACACATAAAATAAGCTTTTTCAAATAATTATTTTTTTTATGAGATGCGTGATCGTAACCCCGAAACATCGTAAGTCGAGGCCGCCGTAAGTCGAGGACTACCTGTATTCATGTGCACACACTGGTAGAACTAAAGACACTTCAAGATTTTATCAGTCTTGACCGCCTTAATGAAAACAAAATGTTCGCCAACAGAACTGCTCCACAATGCTTTTTCTTCTGCCAAGAATGAGCAGCTTAGAGCAAAAACAAAGCAACAAGTACAGTTCTTAACATGTTATTTTCTGCAAATTGTTTTATTCTTCTGTGCACACTTTCCTCAAAGATACTACTTATTCTCATCTGACGCGTTTCTTCCCGAAGATAAGCGTTCAGAGAAAATAATCCTGGAGGAGCGCAGGTTAAAGGTTCAGTCTGCAGTTTCTGTAGAACATCAGCACTTAGAAAAAATTTCAACAAGCAAAGCATTCTGATCCCTCCCCCTCAGAGCCATATATGGCTCTGCCCCCTTGTGGTCTGTTGAAATTTGAATTCAAGCTCTGTTTTTATTGGCTGATTCAAATTCAAGCTCGGTTTTTATTGGCTGGTTACAAACTTTGTTTTTATTGGCTGGAAAATGGCGGGTCACTTTTTCTTTTTAGAAATGCTTATTTACCACCTGGAGAAGCAAGGGGACAATATATTTTTTTTTTCAGAGATTACCTCTCTAACATCAATCTAGTGACAGAGTGAAGAAATATGTTAAAATATATATTGTTTGAAAAGTTACAGACTACATTACAATCTTACATACCCCAGCTTTAAAGCTGGGGTATGTAAGATTGTAATGTAGTCTGGTGTTTGAGCAACTTCAATCAGGGTGTCTGCAGTCACGTGTTCAGCTTAAGTGCTGTGAATCCTGCAAGTCGTCTCTGCTGTCAGATTGACTTGTGAGAGGTGCCGTCTGTTGTTTTGTCAAATGAGCACGAAGAAGCAACGTCAGCAGTTTTACTTTTTGTTGTGGTGACTCGAAACTCATTGTACATGAGCTTTTCCAGTGTTTAATTTGTAAACCAGACAATGCCGGAACGCAAATAGCAGTTGCCATTTCCTGCATTGTGGTGTATTTTCACGGGTTGTAAAACATCTACGTTTACCTAAACCCCCAGTTTCCTCCTGACGCCAAAAATACACTACACGCGTTGCAGCTCCGCCCCGCTCCGGTCCGACCTCCGCAGCAAATACGCACCCATTATAATCAATGAGATAAAGTACACTGGCTCCGCACGGCGGCGGTGAGCTGCGGAGAGCGGACGGCAGTCCGTCAAAATTAGAAATTTTTCTATTTCTGCCGGATGACGGAGCTGTGCCGGAGTCAATTTTTGAAGATTACGTCGCACCAACAGGAAAAGGAACGAGCACAACTTCCGTATTTACAAAATAAAATCACCACGGGCGGACTAATCCTAGCTCTATACGGATTTATTTGTACAAAAATGCTGTCAAACTATCATTTATGACTATTCTATGACTAAACTATTATATTTATGACTATGACTACACCTAATAACGCAATACAAAAATAAATAAATAAAAAAGTATTTTATTCTGAAATGTAAACATCACT
>JBBPBX010021431.1:31046-42389 GCA_038048925.1 Garcialebias charrua
CATTTATCCATCCATCTATTTACCATCCATCCATCTATCCATTTACCATCCATCCATCATCCATTTTCATCCATCCATCCATCATTTACCATCCATCCATCAATCTATCCATCTATTTACCATCCATCCATCCACCATCCATCTATCATCTAGGTACACCCATCTATCTATGCATCCATCTATTTACCATCCATCCATCTATCCATTTACCATCCATCCATCATTTACCATCCATCCATCAATCTATCCATCTATTTACCATCCATCCACCTATCCATCATCAACCATCCATCTATCATCTATGTACTGTACACCCATCCATCTATGCATCCATCTATTTACCATCCATCCATCTATCCATTTGCCATCCATCTATCTATCTATCCATTTACCATCCATCCATTTACCATTTATCCATCTATCCATCTATTTACCTTCCATCCATCCATCCATCCATCTAGCCATCTATTTACATCATCCATCCATCCATTTACCATCCATCCATCCATCCATCCATCCATCCATCATCTATCCATTCATCTATTTACCATCCATCCATCCACCCATCCATCTATTTATCATCCATCCATCCATCCATCCATCCATCCATCATCTATCCATTCATCTATTTACCATCCATCCATCCACCCATCCATCTATTTATCATCCACCCATCCATCTATTTACCATCCATCCATCCATCCATCCATCTATTTACCATCCATCCATCCATCCATCCATCCATCCATCTATTTACCATCCATCCACCCATTCATCCATCTCAAATATCTTTACTTTTATTTATGTGGTTTTTCCTCCTGTCTTGTCTGTTTCCTCTGTCTGTTATGTTATTTCCTCTTTTTCTCACTTTGCCTGCTGGTTTTTGTTTCTGGAGATCTGAGTGATTAACTGCCAGTGTGAAACTCGTGTGGGCATGACAGCCCATCTAGCAGAGACCCCTGTGGCTTCAAAACAGCCAACCAAAGCATCAGCAGTGCAATCCTCTAAACAGAGTCTGAAGACCTCCTTCTTTTCCACTCTAATGGCCCCTGTGATCCCTCCCCGGAGGTTGACATTCAGCCAGACAAAACTTTCTCTGCAGTGCTGAGAGAGATGACAAGTCGAAAAGGGCTTTCCTGACTAATTTTGCATTGGCACCGTTTCTATAAGATTAAAATATCAGCAATGGTAATATCTCTAAAATGTGATTACCTTCATGGCAATAAATCCCACTAACAGAGAAGGAATAATGCAGAAAGAAGAGCACATGAGAAGAAAAAAAAACATTAAACAATGCAGCTCCAACTAGCAGATTCTTTCTGTTAGAGTGTGAAGTACAACAGACCAGAAAATCTCTGTATTTGCATCATCCTGCATAATTGAATCTCTGAGTAATTTGGAAGGCATTATTATTAATCCTTCTCTAT
The DNA here is from genome assembly GCA_038048925.1 of Garcialebias charrua. Lineage (NCBI taxonomy): Eukaryota > Metazoa > Chordata > Actinopteri > Cyprinodontiformes > Rivulidae > Garcialebias > Garcialebias charrua. Next base: position 32,474 of record JBBPBX010021431.1, read on the forward strand.
GGCAGTGCACCCTGCAAGGCTGCTTCGCCTGGGGCAGAGCACAAAGATACAGTGTGCACGCTTCCTCAGCATCATTGCAAAGGTGGCTAAATTGTACTTTCCGCGGGCTTGAAACAGATCCCCAAAGAGCCTGGGCCTCATGGTGGGGGGGATAATAAAGGAGAACTTCCTGCGGTCCTCTAAATCTACAGCATTGTTAGGTTGTGCTCGTACAATGAGCCATTTTACAAAGGCTTAGAAAACAGCATGTTGAAAACTTTTTTGAAACACAGAAAAGTATGAGGTTTTAGCACATTTCACATTTTTTGGAAACACGTTGAGAATAGTATGGAAGGTGGCAGAAGGCATATAATCAATAGAAATATCAACTGCCAATTAGGGAATGAATAATGGTCATTCAGATAGAGAAACTAAAAATGGCATCCCTTGATGTAAAATTACCTCATGCTGAAATTGGACAGCCATTTTGGGCACACTTTGTAAATGACATTATGCACGTTCCTTTGTGATATGAGATCTAGCAAAATGTGTTAGCATTCAGAGACTGTGTTTAGGTTCAGGTTTGGTTTATTTGTCATATGAAAAAAATCAACACAAGGTCAATGAAATGCTTAGGACAAGAAGAACCATCTCGACTCGCCAAAAAACTACAACAAAACAACAACAAGAAATACCAAAGCATGCAGCAAAAATACTGAAAACATTAAAAATACTACTAAAATACTAAAAACATATTAAAAATACTACTAAAATACTAAAAACAAGGCGCCAAATTGAAAAAGAAATAGGCCTATATCTACAGTGTGATTCAGTTAGCAGTGAGGTTCTTTCAACATCATGGTTTTGTTCTGTTAGCAGTTAGCAGCTTAGCAGGTCTTGTTAGCAGGTCCGGTCAGCAGCTTGATGGTAATAAGGACCACAGCATCTGCCCTCACAGACTGCAGTCCAGAACTGGGTCCAGCAGACAGAGAACATCCCAGGTTTCCCTGCTGAACCTAACAGGTCCGTAGAGTTCAGTCCTTGCAGGCAGATGCAGGATCTTGTTAGCAGCGTTTGCAGGCCCCGCTAACAGCTTGATGATATGTAATATATGATATACCGGTAGATGATTTACGATGACTCTTAGCTATCACAACATCAAATATGAGTCCAATGTCTGTAAAATTGACCGAGTTGTATCCATTTTTATAACTTGCCTGAACAGAAGTCCATCAGGTTCCAGAATTGCGCTGCTCCGGGTGGCTGCATGTTGGAGTAGCTCTCTTACATTCATTCTGAGATGTTGCTTTCAGAAACTTTAAAGTGCGACTAAACCCAAAATCAACTTTTTTTAGCTGATAAACTCTCTAGAATGTGTTTGAAATATTATCTAGCACTATGGCTGTGTTTATTTTCACATAATTGTGCATATCTGTGTAAATTGGCAATATTTGGCAATATTTGGTCTAAAACTGTGTTTACGGTAGTCCTTTGGGTTGAACAGAGGTTATTGCACCTTAATTTTCATATTGGTCAGGACTGTTCACTCTGATGTGTCTTGTACACTCTGATGTCACAAAGGTGGTTCAAGCAGAGCCAATCCCCTGCAGAGATGAGAAGTGCATACCTTATATGGAAGTGCTGCATTTCACTCCTGACAAGCGGTTTTATTTTTCTTTTCATTTTCATTTTTTTAGGCCTTTGGTTTTGGATGGAATGGGTGGAATAGATAAATACATCTACATGTTTATTCTTTGTTGTTGCTTGGTGTATGTTGTTGGCTAGAGGTTTTTTTCATTCAACCTTTATTTAGTCAGGTAAATCTTTTGAACCTCATGGGCTCATTTACGAAAGCGACCTGCTAAAACTAAAGAACAATGAACAGCAATGGTAGAATTTCCTTAAACAATAAACAATCAAACAATAAACAATAGAAAACAAAAGAGAGAGAAAAAAATATATATATATATATATATATATATATATATATATATATATATATATATATATATATATATATATATACATACACATATATATATATATATATATAATATACATATATATATATATATACATATATACACATTCCTCCTTTTAACAAAGTATCAAAAAACTAGCAAAACATTATAAGGTAGACGTATAAAATCAAAGACAGGAACAAATCTGCATTGGTTTTTGCCAGGATTCCAACAGATTCTGAAAACCATTTAGAGAAGTCAAGGTCGAGAGCTTCAGATCTTTTTGTAAGATATTCCATGAAGCAGGGGCGGAGTAGGAGAAGGCCCTTTTTCCAAGTTCAGTCCTCACACTGCAGGTAATCAATAATTGCAGCAAAAGGCGGCGCTACCAAGTATTAACGTAAGGGGGCCGAATAATATTGTACACCCCACTTTTCATTTTTTATTTGTTAAAAAAGTTTGACACATCCAATAAATTTCATTCCACTTCACGATTGTGTACCACTTGTTGATTCTTCACAAAAAAAGAACATTTTATATCTTTGTTTGAAGCCTGAAATGTGGCAAAAGGTTGAAAAGTTCAAGGGGGCCGGATACTTTCGCAAGACACTGTAGTTTTCATTTGATACTATTTCTATCTTAACATGCGATTCTCATCCTGCCATTGTGTATCTGTTCCTCTCAAACCCAGCCGGTCAAAGCAGAAATTTGTTTTAGGTTGTTGCAGGTGGAGGCGTGAACAAAAGCACAACTCTACCTCCACCCCTCCTTGTCTCTCGACACGCCCATTTTCAGGGAGATTTTGGAAGGAGGAGTTACTGATCCACAGGGTGTGGAGTTGCTCTTTAATTCTTCTTTTTTCTGGATGTAATTCCCTTTTTATTAATGATTATTTCCACTGGGATCAGATGCTGTGCAGCCGGAAGGATTTTTACTGAAACTTTTATACTTCTGGACATTTGTCATGATGTGTAACCATGGCAACAAGATGTTTTTTTTTTTAACAACCAGGAGCAGCTGATTAACATCTCAAAGCGGAAATACCTCAACTACAACCCCCAAATCCAAAATGAGTTTAAAAGGAGGTGCCGTGGAAGAATTCCCGTCTACCTGGTGGCGGTGATGGAGTGCCTGACTGGCGAGATGTTGGAGCTGGCGGGAAACGCGGCTCATGACAACAAGAAGACCATGATCATCACCCGACACCTGCACCTAGCTGTCCGTGGTGTTGAGGAGCTCAGCAGCTGCTGGGAGGAGTGGCCATCGCTCAGGGAAGAGTTCTGCCCAGCATGCAGGTGATCCTGCTGTCCAGGTGGACCGAGAGGCCCACCGGGTCTGGGTGGACAGATTCTTCTTAAGCCTCGGATATAGTCGCGCTTTGGTCCGCAAGCTGGAGCGCACGTGCTGCGCGCGCACTGTGCATGCGTTTATAGTGTGGCACGGCAGCGCATGGCAAAGTGCTGTTCTTTTACTGACCAGCAGGTGGCAGTACCCTCTAAAACCTGTGCATATGTTGCAAGAAAGGGTGTAGAAGAAGAAATCTACCGTAGAAGAAGAACTGTTTGAAATCACACAACAAAAACAAATGGCTTTCCGCTCGCTCGGGGAATTTAATGCATTTGAATCACATAAAAAACATTCCTCCATGCGTCGCGACGCCGTTTCCACGACCACAGCGGCGCAGACAGCTGCAGGTTCTGGCGTGAAGGCTGTCGTGAGGTCCCTACCCGACCTGTCAATCAATTTGGCACGCGCGCTAGGCTTGCGGAGCTTCAAAATCTGGGAGGTGCACGACCACGCGCGAAACCAACGCGCTGGCCAAAGCGCGGGGGCGGGGACTTCGCTATTCCGTCACTTTGGCCGCGCGCCCTATGTGACACGTCAACTATATCCGAGGCTTTTGGCTCCCCTTTGGGAGATCCTTCCTGTCCACAGCCATCTACAGTATAGCCAGCACCTATTACAACTCTTGATTGAAACCAGAATAATGAGTTACAACATTTCATTTCCCTTTGTAGTGGGCATGACCGTGTCCACTTTGATACACCTGTGTATTTTTGAACTGTTCCAGAGATGACCTTTACTGACCTCTCAGTAAAGCAAGACATTTACTACAAATTATTCCATTAGTTGTAATCTGAGAACATAGTCACCAAAAGAGACTATTTCTATCTTTGATTTTATTCTAATGTAATCAAAAGAATAACTTTTGTCATTTTCATGATGTGTGCTTTTAAGCTGTGTTATTCTGTAAGAGTTAAACTGTGTCACTTCTGCACATCACTGTGTTCACTGCTGTGTTAAAGTTGAAGTCTCGGGTCAGAGAGACCCGACCGTTTTGTTTAGAAAGTCAGAAGACAGTTAATCCGTTGTTTGCATGAGAATGACTCCAACATTCTCTGTCTTTTCCTAAACAATCTTCCTCTGCTGAATTTCACCTTGAATCGTGATAACAAGTGAACTGCTCGACTGTTTTTCTTCTGAACCAATGAAAAAGAGACAAGTCTCTCTCATCTCTTTGATCCTTCTATTAAGTTCTAAGCTGTTGCTGGAACTGGAGAGTCTGCTGGGAACTTCAAAGAGATGTGAACCTTTCCCAAAGAGCGGGATGGACGTTAGTCAAACGCTAAGGGCACGTCATCCAGTTAAGGACTAATAACACATTTGTTATGAGTCCACTTCGAACGAGCGTAAGCTCAAAACTTGGTTTATTCCTTCCTGGAATAAGTTTATCTTGAAGTCAACCAGGAGCTGACACATTTTCTGATGATCCAAGCGGAACCCAGGAGACGTTGAAAGTAAACAACCAGTTCGGACGTGCTGGGCCTGAAGGACTCTGTGCATCTGAAAGGCTGGTGTCATTTCTTTATCAGACTCGTCGTCGAAGGTAAAGAGCTGTTTACAAACGTACCTGGATTTTAGCAGAAGTCGGATGGGAAGTGTCACTTTTGGTAACATGCTCAAGACAATTTCCTGTAAACCATCTCTCTATCTTTCCTCCTATCTCCTTTCCCTCAATTCTAAGCTGGAAACTAATTAAGTTAAAGAGCCCTCAGACTAAATATGTTTAACATCCAGTATTGAAGTCTGTTGTGTTGACGTGTTAAATTGAAAGAAAGTGAAATCATGTCAATCAAGTGTAATGGTGTTAATTTAGTTGATTTATTTTAAATAAATGATAGTGTCTTTGACATATCAAACTAAGTTAACGTCTCTGTCACTTAATGGCTTTATTTATTTATCCATCATAAAGATCACAGAAATATTGGGTAAACTGAAAAAGAAAAGAATCCGTGAAATTACTATTCAATCTGAATAAGTAAATTAATTAAGGATAAAGAGGTCGGCTTAATACTGACCCCTGTTAAAATCCTTTACATCTGGGTGGCACTGTATGTGTTTAAAGACACAATATATGGTCTCCCTCATGTTTACTTCACCTTTGGGATTAATAAAGTATTATTGAATTGCATTGAAGTGAACTGTGAACAACTCCGTACCAATATGCTAACACCGCAATGTTAACTTTGTAACCATTTAAAATGCCCCTTTTGTCAAAGTCAAAGTCAACTTTATTGTCAAAACTGCAATATGTACAGGACATACACAGGATTGAAATTGCATTTCTCTCTGTCCCTCGGTGCAACAGTAAACATTTAAACACTAAAACACTAAAACATTTAATAAACATAAGCATAAAATGAAATAATAAAAGTGTAATACTGTCCTGAGTTTTTGCATAGTAGTTTTTGCATAGTAGTAGTATGAAAGTATGAAAAGTTACACCAACACTAAAACACTAAACATTTAATAAACATAAGCATAAAATGAAATAACAAAAGTGTAATACTGTCCTGAGTTTTTTGCATAGTAGGATAAAAGTGTAAAAAGTATATCTATAAAATCAATCAATCAATCAATCTTTATTTATAGAGCCCTTTTCAGCAACCAGAAGGTGCACAAAGTGCTGAACAATACAGAAATAAAACAAACAATAAAAAATAACAATAAAAAAAGGCCAGTAAAAATTAAAAACAATTAAGACACAACAAGAATGTCAAAGAACTACCAGTACTATGTATTAAAAGCCTGCCTGAATAAAAAGGTTTTAAGATTAGATTAAAAAACTCCATAGTAGTGATGGAGCGCAAGTCCTGAGGTAGCTTATTCCAGAGACTGGGTGCAACGACAGAAAAGGCCCGGTCACCCCATCGTTTGTAGTTGGTCTTTGGGACAGACAGGAGAAATGTATTCGATGATCTCAGTGTTCTCCTATATTCACGGACAGTTACAAGATCAGTCAAATATAGTGGGGCAAGACCATTCAGAGCTTTAAAAGTGAATAATAAAATTTTAAATTTAATTCTAAAATCGATTGGAAGCCAGTGCAGAGAATATAAAACAGGGGTAATGTGTTCACGTCTGGAGGTGTTGGTTAAAAGTCTAGCTGCAGCATTTTGGACCAACTGAAGGTGTCTAATGGAGGTTTTGGAGATTCCTGCATATAGGGAATTGCAGTAGTCGAGCCTTGAGGTGATAAAAGCATGAATGGCCTTTTCTAAATCAAAACGATTTAAAAAAGGCTTTACTTTGTATAAAAGACGTAATTGATAAAAACAGGCCTTGACTACAGACGCTATTTGTTTATCAAATTTCAATTCCTTGTCAAATGTCACCCCCAAATTTTTAACTGTCGGTCTGTGTTTGGAAGTTAGAGCATCAAAGTTACATGGAGCATCATCACCGAAGAAGATGCATTCTGTCTTTCCTTCGTTTAAAAACAAAAAAATACGGTGAAGCCACTGTTTAATGTCGGCAATACAATCAGCGTAGGGAGTGAGAAGATTGCTGTTTTTGGGTTTCATTGGTAGATAAATTTGTACATCATCAGCATAGCAGTGAAAAGAAAAATTATGTTTGGCTATTACTGATCCAAGAGGCAGCATGTACAGTGAGAAGAGGAGAGGACCAAGAATAGAACCCTGTGGCACACCACAAGAGAGAAAGGCAGTGGAGGAAGAAAGATTGTCCAGCATGACAGAGAATGTTCTGTTAGTCAAGTAGGCAGTAAACCACTTGAGTGCTGTACCAGATATTCCAACATAATATTGAAGGCGAGATAGAAGGACAGTGTGGTCTACTGTGTCAAACGCAGCTGTAAGGTCCAGCAACACCAGTGCAACGGGACACTTGGCATCCATGGACATGGAAATGTCATTATGGACTTTTAACAAGGCTGATTCGGTAGAATGACGGGATCTAAATCCAGACTGAAATGTTTCAAAAATACCATTATTTTCTAAAACCGGTTGTAACTGCATAAAAACAACTTTTTCTAAAACTTTAGACAAAAAAGGCAGATGAGAAATAGGTCTAAAATTGGATAAAATTGATGGGTCCAGGTGAGGTTTTTTAATAAGGGGCCTAACTACAGCATGTATAAATGCAGTAGGGACAATACCTAAACAAAGACAGGAGTTTAAAAGTGTCAAAACACAGAAATCCACAGAATTAAAAACCTCTTTCAGAAACCTGGATGGGAGAAAGTCCAGAGAGCAATTTGTAATCTTTAAATGTTGAACAACATCAGTGAGAGTGGCAAGAGACACTGGTTGAAAGTGTTCAAACACAACTGGAGCTACAGAGGACAACAGAGTAGTCAGGAGCAACAGGACCAGTGACCTGTCTGACTGAGGCCACTTTATCCTGGAAGAATTTTAGAAAGTTTTCACAGTTTGTGGCTGTGGCATCTGGTAGAATACGCACAGCTGGATTTATAACAGAATTAATAGTGTTAAATAACACTCTAGGACAATGGCAATTATTTGAAATCAAACCAGATAAAAATAGACATTTCGCCTCTTTGACACATCTCTGGTAATTTTTAAAGCATTCTCTCAAAAATGTTAAGGATGAAGAAAGTTAGTCTTTCTTCCATTGTCGTTCCGCTTTCCTACATATTTTCTTGAGAGTACGCGAGGCATCATTTAACCACGGCTCAACTCTCGGTTTGGTGGATTTAAACCGAAGAGGAGCGATGGAATCTAAAATGTCAGAGCAGGTGGTTTGGAAAGAGAGAAGAAAGTCCTCTGGATAAAGTTCATTTGTATCTGAAATCTGAAAGTCCATAAAAGCAGTGGTAAACAGTCCAGTGGTCTCAAGAGTAAAAATATGACGCCAATGACCTGCAACGGCAGGTCTACTGACAGGTAGGGGAGCTGAGAACTCTAACATGATGGGAAAATGATCTGAGATGGCAGTTTCAGATGTTTCACAGAGTGAGATGGATAGCCCATGTGATATAATAAGGTCCAAGGTATGTCCAAGAAGATGAGTAGGCCCACGTACAGACTGTATTAAGTTAAAAGATGTTAAAAGATTAATAAAATCAGAGGCTAACTGATCGGACGGGCAACAGACATGAATATTAAAATCTCCACAGAAAAGTAAATTATCAAATCTGGGGATGGAGTCTGCTAAAAATTCAGCAAATTGTTGAATAAAGTCCTTATCATATTTAGGGGGATGATAGACAACTCCAAATAATACAGGCTGTGTCATCTCAGCCACAAACAGTTGTAACTCAAAAGAAGAATGTTGTGGCAGGTAAAAGTCTACATTTGAAATTGTCTCTAAAAACTGAAGCAATGCCCCCACCACGACCCGTGAGATGGGGGGAGTTGAGGAAGGAACAGCCGGGAGGGAGGAGCAATAAAAAATAAAAGTTCTGGCATTGACATTTGTAATAGAGTGACAAAGCAGCATATGAAGTTTATGTACACAGTATATGTATGAGGTAGTTGATATTGGTATAGAGGTAAAGTGGCATATGTAAGGCTAGTAAAAAATATATATATCAGCAGTAGTGTAGATATAAAAAGTAGTGTAAATGTAAACAGTAGTAATAAATGTAAACAGTAGTATTGAATGAAAACAGTAGTAATAAATGTAAACAGTGAATGTAAACAGTAGTATGACTATAGGCAGTAATGTAATACAAACATTAGTGCAAATATAAGAAGTAGTGCAAACTGAATGAGCACATTCAGTTTGCACTACTTCTTATATTTGCACTAATGTTTGTCTGAGAGCTTGCGTCTCGAGCCACAGGCTAAACTGGCTAGCCGACCTCAAAGCCGCCGCGACCAGAGAGGGCTGAACGCCGCACAGACTGAAAAGCCATCGACAGGTATCGTGCGCAGACCTTGGAGCTGTTGCGACCGAAGGAGGCTGAGCGCCGTGCAAGTACCGGTGTACCGCTATGCTACGAGCTGGACTAGCATCGGAGCTACATCTAGAGCTACGTGCTGTGCTAACTGAGCTAACATCCAAGCTACTGTGACCGGAGGAGGCCGAGCACCGTGTGCGAACCGGGGGACCGCCGCCTGGAGCTACGAGCTGGGCCGAGCACCGTGTGCGAACCGGTGGGCCGCCGCCTGGAGCTGCAAGTTGGGCCGAGCACCGTGTGCGAACCGGGGGACCGCCGTCTGGAGCTGGGCTAGCATCAGAGCTGCACCTGGAGCTACGTGCTGTGCTAACTGGGCTAACATCGGAGCTGCTACGAACGGAGGAGGCCGAGCACCGTGTGCAAACCGGAGGACCGCCGCCTGGAGCTGGGCTAGCATCAGAGCTGCACCTGGAGCTACGTGCTGTGCTAACTGGGCTAACATCGGAGCTGCTACGAACGGAGGAGGCCGAGCACCGTGTGCAAACCGGAGGACCGCCGCCTAAGCCAGGCTAGTGAGCAAACCTCTTCGAATAACAGATCTGATTGCTGCAGACTGCTGAGACCGTGAGTTCTGATCTGATAACTGCTGATCTGGGTGCTGGGCCACAGCCACCATCGTTAGGCCTGTGAGCCTCGTGGAAGGGCCACGTGGTTCAGCAAACAAACCATCAACCAGAGACCTGCTACCACTAGACTACTAACTCTGTAAGTATGACGAAAAATAGAGGACAAAAGGCACCAGAGTCGG
>JBBPBX010021432.1:12492-33753 GCA_038048925.1 Garcialebias charrua
GTATTTAGGGACGCTCAGTTAGGACCTAATCATGTGTTTGTAACGAAGCAGCTTGTAGAGCGACGAGCCGACTCCGCTGGTTGTTTGTGTCTCGACATTTCTCTGGAGAAGATTTGGTTTTCGCTCATTTCACCATCTGCTCCAGCCGTCCTTCGGCTCATTATTAGCTGAAGCCCAGCAGTCCTTCGGCTCATTATTAGCTGAGAGGAAACCAAAAAACACAGAAACCACAACTTATCTCTTCCTAACCCACGTTAAAGTTTGCCAACTTCAGACGAAAGCAAAGTTGTTATTTTTACAGCTTTTTCTTAAATGACAACAAAATGTGGGTTTTATCATAAACACAATTTAGTTGAAATAAAAACTAAAGCAACAAACGGAAGAAACAAAGGCCACAGAGTGCAGCCCGGACCGGGACAGAGCGATTAAAATAATCTGCTGGGCGATGAGCTGATGTGGAGCAGGTGTGATGATCAGAAACCATCACAGCTGTGCAGAAACATCAGCATTTAATAAAATATGAACAAGACTAATCACAGAGAACCCCCATAATCCAGAAAAATACTATTTCTTTGATGTAAAAATCTATCAATTTAACTCAAAAACGCTATAAAAGTTCAAACTGCTTGACTAGAGTGAAAAATGTGGCTCTTATTTTATTACATGCATGTCTGCTACGATGAAGAGACGTAAAGTTTTTTTTTTATAAACATGAAGAAATTTGCTTGAATGGATCCATTATAAGAATTAATGTAAGAATGTTCAGCTGATCGTGTTAAAAAAAAAGATTTTGTGTTTATTTCAAATTTAAAAGGTTCAAAGGGAAGTTTTTGTCTGATTTGGCTCCACATTCACAATACAGTACAGGTAGTCCCCGACTTACGAGCGCTCTTACTTACGAGGTTCCGGACTTACGAGCTGGCGAACGAGCAGTAAATTTGTAAAGAACATACAGAAAATACAGCACTTTTATGTGTTTTTAGATGAAAGTGTTAGGGGTGTAACGGTACGCTAAAATCACATTTCGGTTCGGTTCAACTACAAGGAGAGCTCGGTTCGGTTTTTTTTTCGGTTTTTTTCGGTACAAATTAAAAAAAAAAATTTTTTACAAACTAAAGACTTACAAAATGTTTATTTTGAAAATGTGCAAAAAATATGTTTGTATTGTATTGTAGTAATAAATAAAAGTGACCCATTTGGATGACCAACAACACCACCAGCCTGATCAAGAAAGGTCATCAGAGACTACTTCCTCAGACGGCTGAGACGAGCTGGTCTGAGCAGCCCAGTTCTCACCTCCTTCTACAGGTGTGCAGTGGAGAGCGTCCTGTGCTCCAGCATCAACGTGTGGCATGGAGGCTGCACAGTTGCAGAGAGGAAAGCTCTACAGAGAGTGGTGAAGGCTGCACAGAAGTCTGTTGGAGTCAGTCTCCCCACCATCACAGACATTTACACCTCCAGATGCAGGAAAAGAGCCACCTGCATCATGAAAGACCTCACTCACCCAGCACACTCACTCTTTGCCCCACTCCCCTCAGGACGGAGGTTGAGGAGCATCAAATGTAGAACCACTAGACTGAGGAACAGCTTCTACCCTGAGGCTGTTAGACTCATGAATGAATAAATAAAAATAAAATAAAAATAAACACTGCAAAATATCACATCATGCTGATGCTGATCTGTTTTCTTGTTGCTGTGTTCATCTGTGACCATCTGCTCATACAGACTCATGTTCGTGCTGCTGTTTATAATGATGTTTTTCCACTATATTAGGGCTTAGTGTATTACTAGTTGATGTTTTTCTTAGTTAATTCTAGATGTTATTACTGTTTTTCTCTTGCATTTGTTGTTGGATGTAACTGGGACCCCGTGTACATAATCTCGTTTTCATCACATGTACCACATGCGGTGCAAATGACAATAAAGACTCTCTGACTCTGATTTTAAATAAACAGCACTCTACAATAAATAAACTATACTAACAATAATAAAAATCTTAATAAATGCAATAACAGTCAGAACCAGAACAATAAGCAGCAACAGACTGTTTACAATCTAACTAATCAAGTTTTTGTTCAAGTTTTTGTTCAGTAGCAGCAGTGTGGCTGTATTTGTCCTCTGTTGTGTACTCACAACTTCTTCTTGGTGGGACAGGTGGGACTGTGGGAACAGTTCAGAGTTCAGTTCAGTCATCACTTAGCTGCAGGTGGATTTACCTCTGTCACAGACTGGAAATAAAAAACAAAAGAGATTTAAAAAAACAAGTTAATAAGATTATGATTTAAAAAAAAAAGATTATTTAGATAATAAAACAATACCTCTTGAACAATTGAATCTCTCACTCTTCATCATGGCAGGCAGGGCTTTAATCTGGTCCAGGGCTTGTTGACAACATCAGTTAGTTTTTTCATAAAGAGCTGAACTTTTTGAAGTGTTGACATGATGAATGTCTCATAGTGACGCTCAGCAACTTTAAAACCTGCGCATATAACAACGTTCAGACAGATTCAGAAATTTAAAAACTCATAGGCTACAGCTTGTGGACCGCTGTGATTACCTGATGAAGGAGTTTTAATGCAGCTCTTCGGTCACGTTCGGATGAAGTAGTTTTAATACAGCTGCTGTTCACGTTCAGATGAAGTTTTAATACAGCTGCTGTTCACGTTCAGATGAAGTTTTAATACAGCTCTTCATTCACGTTCGGATGAAGGAGTTTTAATGCAGCTGCTGTTCACGTTCAGATGACAGTTTCCAGTGCTTTCACGTGACGTGTTGCTGCTGCACAGAGAGCTGCGTCACGCAATCAGCTGCTGCAGAGTCTTCATGAAACAAAGTCCACACAAGCTGCGCGTGCGCTCGTCTTTTAAAAAGAAAGTTATAACGTTCAAAAACAGGAGACCGCACGAGATGCTAACGGCTAAATGCTGCGCGTGCCACGCGAAAATAGGTCCGTGCTGAAACGCGCCCAGGAAATTTTGTTCCGCGGTGCATATATTCCCCTGTTAAGAACGTTTAATGAGTGAAAAAATAACCGAAACGGTACGCAGGTGGACCGAACCGAACGTGGTGTACCGGAACGGTTCGGTAAACCCATTATAACCGTTACATGCCTAGAAAGTGTGTTAGCTAACTGTTTAGCATGTTTATGAACTAGTATGAACATTTGTGATGAAAAACGAGTGTTCGTAGCAGCGCTAACATAAATTTTCCGACTTAAGACCGAAAATCCGGACTTACGAGAACACGTGTTTCGTGTTCCGACGTACGAGATTTCGTCTTACGAGATAGTCTTAGGAACGGAACTTGCTCGTAAGTCGGGGACAACCTGTATTTACGCACGCACACACACACACACACACACACACACACACACACACACACACACACACACACTTATATACAGCATGCATATTTATACACAACTGCTGATTAAAGTCACCGTAGTTGAGTTTTTGAACTTGTGCAGTTCTTTTGTTAAATAATACAAAGTTAACCAAAATGTGAAGTTTTTAAAACGAACTTAAAGACTTTCAAAGCTTGAAAACTAATCTTGGGTCTAAAAATTTAATTTTTTTATGTCTGTTTTTGTGAGGAAGACAAACCTGAAGACTCATCTGCAGCTGTTGAGAAAGGAAAAGCCTAAATATTCATGTTATATTTCAATAAATCGATATTTGTTGATGTTTATGTGTGTACTGCTGACATCACTGCTAAAGATTTAAATTAATTTGTTACAGTTTAGTCACAAAATGTCTCGATTAGTCTCAATTTAATTGCAATTTGTTCTCTTTTATTTCACCTAAAACAACCACACTTGTTTTACATGTTTGTAAACTGATGCAACATGAAGTGCTTTATTTGATCCTTTTGCATGGAACCCATAAATACAGTGTTTTTCACAATAAAAGCCTGTGCAGATTAAACCTCGTTTGTGTAACAGAACGATTGTTCTGCTGGTCGGTTATGAAATGAGACGTTCTGATGTCCAGGTGCCTTTCTATGTCCTCATGTCTTCCTGTCTTTGTCCTGTTGAGAGCGGAGCTCCAGGATCTGTTGGGACGTTTTATTGTCCTGATGTGGACGCACAGCAGCCTGCGGACAATCCTCTTTTGTCCTGGAAACAGGGGAAACGTCCATGTCTTTATTGTCCACACGCCACAGGACAGAAGTGTCCATTATTGACCAGTTTCTTCACTTTTCATTTTATTCCAGAGGGGCGAGGCTGAGAAGCGTTCACAGCATTGTTTTCTCCGTGTTCTGACTCGGACGTCGGTCGGTTCCAGGCCAGGTGAGGAGAGAATAATAATAATAATAATAATAATAATAATGAATTCAATTTATAACGCACTTTTCATTACTGAAAATCTCAAAGTGCTACACACATTGAATGCTACACACATTCATACACCGGTAGCGGCAGACTACCATGCAAGGTGCTTTCCAGTCCTACCGGGAGCAACTCGGGGTTAAGTGTCTTGCCCAAGGACACAACGACACATGGTGTGGGGAACCGGGATTCGAACCGCCAACCTTCCGATCGGGGGACAACTGCCATTACCACTACGCCACGGCCGCCCCTTGAACCGCACGATGGAGAGGTGGGAAGAACCAGCCGCCTCACAAACACAATCTGATCCTGTTTTATAACTAATAATACACAAACAGAGAGTCGCGGCTTGATGACATCACTTTACACCCAGGAACTCACTAACAGGAAGTACTTTCCTTCCTTTTTGTACATCAGGCACAACATCTGGCTCGTGGCATCGTTAACAGCCCGAGCAGAAACCCAACACTAAACAACCGGCAGGAACAACCCTTCTGAGCACAGAACCTGAAAACACCTGCCCATTTCTGTCCCAAGATTACCCAGAAGGCCTTGCAGCAGTCCTTTGCATTCAAGTACAACATGTAATTTCAACTTTAACCCATAAAACTTTGTTTCTGTAAATTCAACTTTAATTTTGAAAATTATCAACGTATATTAATGAAAATTCCTTTCAAAGTGAGTTTAAAATTAAAAACTGTGTTTCTTCACGGGGCATCCGACTACACGCGAATGCAACATCTGTGACGTAGAAAGGAGAAGCTCAGTTCGCGGCTGCAATGATAACACATGCGCATTCTCTGCCAGATCGCCTTTTTTTTTGTATAACTTGAAAAATGCCGTTACGTTGTGTCGCATTTGGGTGTTCTAATATCATCAGTGAACAAGTGAGCCTTTTCACTTTCCCAAAAGATGAAATACTTCGTCAAGTATGGAATAAACAAAGCTGCCCCCCCCCCTCGGAGCTCCCTCGCTTCCTGAAAAGGTAAGACTCAAATAAATACGGGTGCAGACCTAAATTAGAACCTGCTGTTTCTTGTTCATCTAACTTTCTGCTTCCCAAACTGAAGACAAATCGCTCAAATCTTAACTTGGAGTGCTAAATTAGTCTGTTTATTTATTGTCCGCCATGAGTATGTAAAAGGGGCGTTCTAAAGACGTTCCTTCTCCTACGTCACAGATGTTGCATTCGCGTGTAGTCGGATGTCCCGTGAAGAAACACGGTTTTTAATTTTAAACTCATTTTGAAAGGAATTTTCATTAATTTATCATTTTGTTTGCAAAAACGAACATAGTTGAATGATACACGATATATATCTTGTAACATTTTATGCAAAGTTCAAAGATGATGTCCGTGGACCTTTAAACTTCATGTTTTAAAGCAACTAAAAGTCTGATTTCCAGGCATTTAGGGTCAAAGGTCAGAGTTCAGCAGCTCAACAAAATGAAGTCAAGGTGCAAAGACTGAAACGAGTGCAAAAACAAACGAAGATGGAAAACTGTCGCCCGGGTCATCAGAAGACGCTGGGCCTCAGAGACCTGCAGGTGTGGCTGAAGACTTTTGCACAGGGCCGTGCTCGCCCTCCAGGTGCGTCTTGTTTCAACGAGGAGCGCACGTCCTCGACTCCAGCAGCTGCTGCAGATAACGACGGAGCGCTGCTGACGCGGCGGACGGATAAAAATAGCAAACGGACGTCTGTTCCGTCTAAAAATACCACGGCAGCAAATATTTGTGGGGTTGGACCCGCGGCTCTGAGCGAAACACGAAGACCTTCAGGAGGTTCTGAGTCGAGGAGCCAGAGGAGGATGCTGGACAGAACCAGGAGGTTCTGAGTCGAGGAGCCAGAGGAGGATGCTGGACAGAACCCAAACAATCACGAACGGTTCACTCGTCGGAGCTGCAGCTCATGAAACGTGTTTTTGTTTGTTTCACGTCGACGCGTGATTTATCTGTTCAGCTCTGAGAACGAGTGTGTGTGGTCTGCAGACGCCCAGCAGCTGCCTGCAGCGGGGAGGACCCCCTCCATGAGAACACACAACACGGGCCCCTGGAGCCTCGTCCCTGTCCCGGTCTGGGCCCCCCAGGACACGAGGACTCGCTTTCCAGAGTTAAAGTGTGTGTGTGTGGGGGGGGGGACAGACGTGAACTTCTGACTGACGCCAACAAAAGTAACTAAAAACCATCTGAGAGAAACCAACAGGAACAGGAAGTGACCTCATGCGTGATCCGTTAGCGCTCAGAGCACATGTTGGGGTGACACTCGGCTACTACCACACCAAACTTCAGCTGATTATCTTTGAAACTGACTGAGCTGCAGCCGTTTCTGTTTCAATCGTTCTATCTCTAAGGGAGAGTCCAGACACCCTGCGGAGAAAACTCATTTCAGCCGCTTGTATCCGAGATCTCGTTCTTTCGGTCACAACCCAAAGCTCATGACCATAGATGAGGGTGGGAACGTAGATCGATCGGTAAATTGAGAGCTTTGCCTTTCGACTCAGCTCTCTCTTCACCACGACAGACCGGTACAGAGCCCGCTTCACTGCGGATGCTGCACCTATCCGCCTATCGATCTCACGCTCCAGTTTTCCCTCATTCGTGAACAAGACCCGAGATACTTAAACTCCTCCACTTGGGGCAGGACCTCATCCCGACCCGGAGAGGGCATGCTACCCTTTTCCGGCTCAAGACCATGGCCTCGGATTTGGAGGAACTGATCCTCATCCCGGCCGCATCACACTCGGCTGCAAACCGCTCCAGCGAAAGCTGTAGATCACGATCTGATGAAGCCAACAGGACCACATCATCTGCAAAAAACAGAGAAGCGATTCTAAGGCCACCAAAACGGATCCTCTCAACACCTTGGCTGCGCCTAGAAATTCTGTCCATAAAAGTTATGAACAGAATCGGTGACAAAGGGCAACCTTGGCGGAGTCCAACTCTCACCGGAAACGAGCCTGACTTACTGCCGGCAATGCGGACCAAGCTCTGACACCGGTCGTACAGGGACCTAACAGCCCATATCAATGGGCCTGGTACCCCATACTCCCGGAGTACCCCCCACAGAACCCCCCGAGGGACGCGGTCGAATGCCTTTTCCAAGTCCACAAAGCACATGTAAACTGGTTGGGCAAACTCCCACGCGCCCTCCAGGACCCTGCTGAGGGTGTAGAGCTGGTCCAGTGTTCCACGACCAGCACGAAAACCACACTGCTCCTCCTGAATCCGAGGTTCGACTATCCGACGGACCCTCCTCTCCAGAACCCCTGAATAGACCTTACCAGGGAGGCTTAAGAGTGTGATCCCCCTATAGTTGGAACACACCCTACGGTCCCCCTTTTTGAATAGGGGAACCACCACCCCAGTCTGCCAATCCAAGGGAACTGCCCCCGATGTCCACGCGATATTGCAGAGTCGCGTAAGCCAACACAACCCCACAACATCCAGAGCCCTAAGGAACTCAGGGCGAATCTCATCCACCCCTGGAGCCCTGCCACCGCGGAGCTTTTTAACCACCTCGGTGACCTCAGCTCCAGAGATTGGAGAGCCCGACCCAAAGTCCCCAGGCTCCGCTTCCTCAGTGGAAGACGTGCCAGTAGGATTGAGGAGGTCTTCGAAGTATTCCGCCCACCGACTCACAACATCCCGAGTTGAGGTCAACAGCACGCCACCCCCACCATAAATGGTGTTGGTCGCGTACCGCTTTCCCCCCCTGAGACGCCGGATGGTGGACCAGAATCGCCTCGAAGCCGTACGGAAGTCATTCTCCATGGCCTCTCCGAACTCCTCCCACGCCCGAGTTTTTGCCTCAGCAACCACCCGAGCCGCATGCCGCTTGGACTGTCGGTACCTATCTGCTGCTTCCGGGGTCCCACAGGCCAAAAAGGCCCAATAGGACTCCTTCTTCAGCCTGACAGCATCCCTCACCGGTGTCCACCACCGGGTTCGAGGGTTGCCACCACGACAGGCACCAACAACCTTGCGGCCACAACTCCGATAAGCTGCCTCGACAATAGAGGCGCGAAACATGGCCCACTCGGACTCAATGTCCCCCGCCTCCCTCGGAACGTGTTCAAAGCTCTCCCGGAGGTGGGAGTTAAAGCTCCGTCTTACGGGAGACTCTGCCAGACGTTCCCAGCAGACCCTCACAATACGTTTGGGTCTGCCAGGTCTGACCGGCATCCTCCCCCACCATCGGAGCCAACTCACCACCAGGTAGTGGTCAGTTGACAGCTCCGCCCCTCTCTTCACCCGAGTGTCCAGGACATGCGGCCGCAGATCAGATGAGACGACAACAAAGTCGATCATCGAACTGCGACCTAGGGTGTCCTGGTGCCAAGAGCACATATGTACACCCTTATGCCTGAACATGGTGTTCGTTATGGACAATCCATGACGAGCACAGAAGTCCAACAACAAAACACCACTCGGGTTCAGATCAGGGGGGCCGTTCCTCCCAACCACACCCCTCCAGGTCTCACTGTCATTGCCCACGTGAGCGTTGAAGTCCCCCAGCAGAACAAGGGAGTCCCCAGGAGGCGCACTCTCCAATACCCCCTCCAAGGACTCCAAAAAGGGTGGGTAATCTGCGCTGCCGTTTGGCGCATAGGCACAAACAACAGTCAGAGCCCGTCCCCCCACACGTAGGCGAAGGGAGGCTACCCTCTCGTTCACCGGGGTGAACCCCAACGTACAGGCACCAAGATGGGGGGCAACAAGTATGCCCACTCCTGCTCGGCGCCTCTCACCAGGGGCAACTCTATTGAGGAAAATGATCCAGTATTACATATTAGTGGTAAAAGTATGTGAACCTCCAGGATTATCAGTTAATCTGAATGTGAAATTAGAGTCGGGTGTTTTCAATCAATAATGATGATCAGGTGTGAGTGACACCCTGCTTGATTTAAAGAACAGGATCAGTCAAAGTCTGATCTTCACAACATGTTGGTGGAACAAAGGAGATCTCTGTGGAGCTCAGAAAAAGAGTTGTTGATGCTCATCAGGCTAGAGAAGGTTACAAAACATCTGTAAAGAGTTTGGACTCCCATCGATCCACAGTCAGACAGATGGTGTACAAATGGAGGAAGTTCTGGACCTCACCAGGAGTGGTGGACTAACAAAGGTCACTCCAAGGGCAAGGTGTGGAATAGTCTGTGAGGTCGCCGTCAGGGTAACTTCTAAGCACCTGAAGGTCTCTCTCACATTAATGTTGATGTTCATGAGTCCACCATCAGGAGAACTCTGAACAACAATGGTGTCATGGCAGGCTTAAAGGAGAAACCACTGCTCTCCAAGAAGAACATGGCTGCTCGTCTGCAGTTTGCTGGAGATCACGTGGACAAACCAGAAGACTGTTGGACGGATGTTTTGTGGACGGACGAGACCAAACTATAACTTTTTTGGTTTAAAAGAAAAGTGCGGAAAACTCTGCATTCCTGCAGAAGAACCTGATCCCATCTGTGAAACATGGTGGTAGTACAGGGAGTCCTCGACTTACGTACGAGTTCCGTTCCTGCGCATCGTTCGTAATCCGATTTTGCCGTAAGTCGGGGACCACCCGAGCCGCCACTTATACACGTACATGTACGGTACTGTACAGTTACCAAGCACTTAGCCTATCCTAACACAGTACCCTACATAATTACCAAAAAACTTGTACATTTGAATAAATAAAAAATATTAATTTCTTACTTTGAGCTGGTCAAGCCTGTCTCCGTCTGTTAGCATGTTAGCTCGTTGCACGTCCGAGCACCGCAGCTTCGTGCTGCTCCACGCGGTCCAAACTGTTTACAGGAAGGACTGTTAGCATGTTAACTCCGTACATTTGGAGCCAGAAAAAGAGTTGATAACTTACTGAAAGCCGTTTCTCCGCGGTGTCCGTCCATCCAAAACAAGCTGTGCCTGTTAGCGTTAGCCCCGCCAATAGCTGCGTCCGTTAGCGTTAGCCCATCCAAAAGGCTGTCGGCGCTGTTTCTCCGCGTTTTAGCATGTTAGCTTCTCTGTTAGCTCGGTGTCCATCCGACATCTTAGGCTGCCAAGCGGACATCGAGGCGAGCTCCCGGTCGCAGATGGCCTCTCCGCCGCCTGTCGGCTCGGTGTCCCCGGTGGGGTGGGTGTGTTTAGTGTTTAGTGTTTAGATGGTTACTGTTGCACCGAGGGACTGAGAGAAACGCAATTTCGGTCCTGTGTATGTCCTGTACATATTGCAGTTCTGACAATAAAGTTGACTTTGACTTTGACTAGTGAGTTCTGCTGCAGAAGGAGGTTCTGCTGGACCTGGACCCAGTTTTTACACTTTACTTGTGATTAACCAGAGGAAGGTCCGATTTGTTCCGTTTGAAGACCTGGCTTCATTTGGACCTTTCCACTTGAGGTTCTGTGCAGAACTTGACTCGTTTCTGATCTTTTCTTTTCAGACCCAGCAGAACCCCACCCAACCCACTATCAGTGACTCATCCAGTAAAAAGGATCCCAGTGTGGATCCTTGAGGAACGCCACAAACCAGCTCCTCTCTGCCCGCTGGACGTTAAACGGAGCCGCGGCTAAAAATAGTCTGAAGAGACCCCAAACATCACCACAGAGGCCCCCACCCATCCCTGCTCCCTAAACTAAACTCAGTCCGACCCATCAGAGGGTGGGGCCCTGACCACAGCAGGACCCCCCCACCACCACCACCACTAAAACAATCAAACCACAGAGCCTGCACCCCCCGAGCCAAACCTCCGAGTGTAAAACAGACTGTCAGAATTAAATCTGCTCGCTTCAGACCCGACGGCTGCTTCTTCATCTCTTCACTCACTTTAGAATCATTTTCAGGTTTCAGAGTGAAGGTTGGGGGGGTCTGTGACCCACAGTGGTTCTGATCTGTTTAAACCATAAACTGAGCAGATCATCGGGCGCCCACTTCTTTTCAGCTGCTGCAACACGACGGCAGAAAGTCTCCTTCAGTCAAAAGGTTACATCATGTCATCTGGACCAGTTTCTTTAAATGAGAAGTGTCTCATCCCCATCCAGAGGACTTCCTCAGTCTGTGGCCTGACTGGTAGGCTGCAGACTGACAAAGTCCTCTGGATGGGGATGAGACGCTTCTCATTTAAAGAAACTGGTCCAGATGACATGATGTAGCCTTTTTTGTTGTCATCCACCTGGATGACTGAACTTAAAAACTGTCTCCTTCAATTCTTTTTTAAAAACATTTACTGTACTGATTTTAATAGTAGCTGAAGTCCTTTAAAAAATATATATTTTTCAACCACAAAAACATGTTCGCCAAAAATCCCTTGAAACTGCTGCACAATTTTTTTAATGAAAGTAAATGTCATATGAACGTCTAAAAGCCTTTGGAGTGGACCTGAATAAAGATGGCTGCAGAAGAAAATCAATCTTCCGGTAGTTTGTCACTGGGTTGGGACTCCGGTTTGCAGAAGCCAAAATGTCCTGAAACCTTCACAAAGTGCTTTCAGTCTCCTTGCATGAGTTGCAGACTTGAATTTATTTATTTAATTGATGCAAACAATAGTCTGAGCCATCTTCTGACTGGATGAGTGGCTCTTCCATGAGATAAAGTTATTAAACAGCATGGGATCAATATTCATTGTTATGCTGATGATACTCAGTTATATTTGTCCATGAAACCCATTGAATCCAATCAGCTACTTGGACTACAAGCATAGTTTTTGGACCTGAGCATCTTGGGAATAAATGTTTCAGTCTTTCTCCCTCTCGATGTCATTAATCTGCCTCCAGCTCTAATGTTAAAAATCTTGGTGTTATTTTTGATCAGGACATGTCTTTTATCCCCCACATTAAAAACATTACTAGAACCACCTTCTTCCACCTGCATAATATCACTAAAATTAGAAATATCTAAAACTGATGCAGAAAAACTGGTTCATGCATTTGTCACGTCTAGACTGGACTATTGACAACAAAACTCGAACAGCAACTTCACCAAACCGACATGAAAATGCTCCCATGGATGCAACGCATTAGTCTTAAAGATCACATCCAATCGACCGAAATCCTGCGTCGAGCAGGCTTATGTACGATTAAGGACGCATGCCGGCGACACCGTTTGCGGTGGTTCAGCCATGTTAAACGAAGTGAAAACAGTGCTATACAAAGGTGGGCAAATGACCGCGAGGTAGCGCTAATGCGCTAATCCGCTTACAGCGGACCTAACGTTTTTGTCAGCGTAACAGCGGTTTGACTAACTTTTATAATTCATAAGCGGATTTGCGCTATTTTTATTTAAAATGCAGTACCGTTAATAACTAATTATCTATCAGTAAAAACTAAAAAACTTATTTACGGGCCCGGACGACTGCTAACAGACCATATCCTGTCAGCGCCGGATGTGGTCCGTGACAAAAAAGCGTCCCCTCAGTCTCTTTGCTAGAGCGAGCGCTCTCAGTTAGCAGCCAGTGTGTTACTCTGCAGCCTTATTGCTTGTTTTCGAAGAGTCAGACGAAGAGTTTTTAACATGGAGGGTGAACTTATGGATGTTTCTCAGCGGCCTACGCGACGCGTCTGGATTTTAAAAAGTATTTCGCCATTTGCCCTCTTCAAAATGGCGGCCGCGACGGCCACAGAAGATAAGGACTTTCCATGAAAACACGGTAAAAACAATTATTTCTTTGCTGAGAAAAAATATATTTCTTAGCTGACTTTATAGCACAAGGTTTTTCTGAGCTTAACCGGTTCAAATGGTCAAATCTGCTGGATTAAAAAAAGTATTTCGCCATTTGCGGCCGCCATTTTGAAGAGGGCAAATGCGAAATACTTTTTTAAATCCAGCAGATTTGACCATTTGAACCGGTTAAGCTCAGAAAAACCTTGTGCTATAAAGTCAGTGACTTTATAGCACAAGGTTTTTCTGAGCTTAACCGGTTCAAATGGTCAAATCTGCTGGATTAAAAAAAGTATTTCTCATTTGCCCTCTTCAAAATGGCGGTTAGCGTGTTAGCATTAGCATCCGCTAGCATTGCTAATACATAAGTGCTTTTGAAATTGCGGACCTAAATAAATCAATAAGTGCTTTAGAAATAGCGGAACTAATTTTTGGTTTAGCGCTGTCCAGCACTGGTGCTATACTTGCTATTGAAAACCTTGAAGTACCTGGCACTCGTCCCAAAGGCCGTCCGAAAAAGACCTGGGCGCAAACGATTCAACAAGATCTGAAAGCGCTGAACCTCAATGAACTGGACGCAACTGACTGCCTAATCTGGCATCAAAAACTTGGCGACAAAGATGTAGCATCCCACCCCGGAATCGGGAAAATGGACGTTAAACAAAGATAGACAGACAGACCGACCGACCGAACTATTGCAATGGTTTATTATCTGGGTGTCCAAATACTTCTTTAAAATGTCTTCAGTTGATCCAAAATGCTGCTGCCAGAGTCTTAACTGGAGTTAGTGGGAGAGATCATATCTCTCCAGTTTTAGCTTCTCTCCATGGCAAACAGTTTCTGAGTCTGGTTTTTGTTCTGAAATCTTTGGCCAACTGTGTTGTTTTAAAGTTCTTTATGAATAAAGTTGTATTGTATTGAAATAAGGAAAAGTTCACGAACGTTTGCAGAAGCGTCTGAAACGGAAAAACATTAAGCTCGGAGTGTTTCAGCTTTGTTGTCTGATGAATTGTGTGGTTGTCTACAAACGGTTGGTATGCAGGAGAAACACATGACCTAATCTCACACGTGCACGCACTCGCGTGTTGTGAGAGCATGCAAGATGAGGCGCGTCTCACCAGTGGGAGGAAAAAATGCAAAAATAGCGTGCAGAACGATCAGATCATCCAAAACCAGGTCCACAACAGGAGGCGGAGCCCACGCCTCACTAATGAAGCAAAACCTGGACCCAGACCTGAACCCACCTTCAGAACCCTGATCCTGGACCCAGACCTGAACCCACAATCAGACTCATGTAAAGCTCAGACCTCAACAAACTGATGTTAAACTTAAGAGAAAATCACACACAAGCGGTGTGTGATTCATGGCCGTTTCACCAGTACACACACACACACACAGTTGAGAAGAAAGAAAACTCCCACAGTGAATTTCAGGCTCGGCCTTGCAGCTGACAGATGCAAACACAACAACGACACTGAAGCCTGACTCAGGTCAGAACCTCGCTGCTCTAAATAGCCCGGGTCCAAATGTCAGACGGTTCTGACGCCAGCTGGAGAGGAGGGAGAAACCGTCTGGGAAAACCCAAACCCAGAGCGGAGGAAGACAATGCTGCAGCTTCGCCTTCACGGCTGCAGGCACTAAAACTAACGATAACATCAGAGGTCGTGGTCTGAGCCTGAGTCATGTGTAAAATCAGATATTTTCAGGAAAAACTTGGAAAAAAACCTTTAAAAAGTGTTAACACAATAAGTTACATTATCTAAGAGGAACACTGTCAAATGAACCTGAAAAACAAAAACATATACAACGTGCCACAAAGAAGAACTTTCCCTCATTTGTTGGGAGTGGGACGTTAGACGAGGTTTACAAAACAAGTTGATCTTGAACAGCTGAAAGAAGAAGAAGTCTGCTGTGCACGAGTCCACCTCTGAGGTCCCGAGCTGCCCGATGATGGGGACTAGTTCTTGGTGGGACTGGAGGTCATTCTGGGACAACACTTCTTCTTTTGGCTTTTCCCTCTTCAGGGGTCACCACAACGAGTCCTCCACCTCACTCTGTCCTCTGCATCCTCTGTCCTCACTCCAACTATCTCCATGTCCTCTCTAACTGCATCCATATAGCTCCTCTTTCTCTTTTTCCTGGCAGCTGCATTTCTAACATCCTTCTACCAATATACCCACTGTCCCTCCTCTGGACATGTCCAAACCATCTCAGTCTGTCCTCCCTAACTTTATCTCCCAGTTGTTCAACCTGTTCTGTACCTCTGATGATCTCATTCCTAATCTTATCCATCCTTGTCTCTCCTAAGGAGAACCTCAGCATCTTTATTTCTGCTACTTCCAGTTCTTTCTCCTGTCTTTTTGTCCGTCTCCAGACCATACAACATAGCTGGTCTCACCACTGTCTTGTAAACTTTTCCTTTGACCTTTGCTGACACCTTTTTGTCACAAATCACTCCTGAAAATTTTCTCCATCCACTCCATCCTGCCTGGACTCTCTTTTAATAATGATAGTAATACGTTGTATTTGTACAGCACTTTTCTAAATACTCAGAAGCTTAGACCTCTTTACCACATTTCCCATTTTCCTGGACAGTGGACCTCAAGTACTTGAAGTCCTGCACCTTTGTGACCTCTGATCCTTGTAGCCTCACTGTTCCACCGGCCTCCCTCTCATTCACACACATGTACTCTGTCTTACTACGGCTGACTTTCATTCCTCTTCTTTCAAGTGCATACCTCCACCTCTCCAAGTTCTCTTCCACCTGTTCCCTGTTCTCACCACAGATCACAATGTCATCTGCAAACATCATAGTCCATGGGGATTCCTGCCTGACCTCATCTGTTAGTCGGTCCATCACCAGAGCAAACAAGAAGGGGCTCAGAGCCGATCCTTGATGCACTCCCATCTTCACCTTGAAGCTATAAACAACATAAACACACTTAAATGAAGCACTTTGTTACATGTTATGTTTTAAAATAATGGTGTACAAGTTCTAAGCACTGAAAGGAGCTAGAATGCTAATGCTAAATGCTGTTAAGGTAGCTGCAAGTTAGCTAGCTACCATTTTTTGTTTGTTTTATTAAATCTAATTAAACATTTTATCAAACATAAACAGAAAGTGACAATGATGCAAACCTGGTTTGTACCAGATTCTGTGGAAAGAGTACCGTAGGCTATAGTAGTCCCTCACGTATCGCAAGGGGTTCAACACACCATATAGGTGAAAATCCACAAAGTAGGGATATTATATTTATTTTTGTATTTATATATATTTTAAGGCTTTATAAACCCTTCCCACACTCTTGCAATGTTCTTAACAATGTTCTAAACTGTCTTAACGCTGTAAAAGTGCATAGCAAAAGAGAGCAGACGGACTGATGCTGAATCGCTGAGGCGAACTGGCCATCGAGAGCATCTGGACATTCCCGGTGGCCTGGCCCACTTTGGGCTGGACCAAAGGCACGGTTTTGGTCACACTTCACTTGATTTTTTTTTTTTAAGAAAGAAGGGAACCCCTCGGCAATCACTGAGCGGGCCAGGCCACCAGGAAATGTCCAGGTGCTCCCGATGGCCAGTCTGCCCCTCAGCACAATGGTTGGTCGCCTTCCATCAATCAGCCAATTGTGAGTTGTGTATAATCTAATGTTGAAAACTCGCAAAAGAGTCCGTGAAAGTCAAACCGCGTAGTATCAAGGGACTACTGTAGTTCTGTCACTGCCATCAAGGTCAACTCTCCTGCTGGCCTTGAGTCTAAATGGCCCTCATCCTTAACTCTGAGGCCTCATGGATCATTTTGATTCAAGGCCAGCAAGAGGGTCATGGCTCTACTATAATAGTTTGTGACCGAGTCTGAACCACATGGTTATCTGGACTTTACCTCAGGTCTTCCAGTGATAGAAGCCATCTGTAGGCATCTCCACTTGGAGCCAAAAAAACCTGTTCAGTTCTTGTTACTTTGTCAAATTTCCTCTTTGGTTCTGACCCAGCAAAGAGTTCATGCAACAGTGAGAGAGAGACATTTTTTCTGTGCTGGAGCCCGTCTGGTGGCAGTAAAATCCATCCGTCTGAGAAGAACGTTGTTTGCTCCGCCCCCTGCTCTCCAGAAAAGGCTGGTATCTCCATAGCAACCACTGGCTTAGCAGACTTTTCTGCTCTGGGACTCAAATATAATTTCAGGCACATTGGCCCTCATGCACAAACCGTTCGTACGCACAGATATGTGCGTATACTGTGCGTGCGAGTGATTTGGGATCATTTGTGGCATCCAACAATGTTTTCGTATCCTAGGATTTTTTTCAGATACGAACAGAATCTACGTGTGGTCCAGACCTGTCGTATATTTTAGGAGCGTCAGTCTGCTGTCATCCAGACTGCCTTTTCTCCACTAATAACTTTATATTTCGTTATTTAGAAAATATTTCGAGTTTAAACAATTAAATGCAACCACACATATTGGTTTAATTAAAGCGGCATCAACCCCCCCCACGTCCACCACCTTGCGCGACCCGCGCGCGCCCCCGCCCCACTCATGTCGACCACCCGGTGTGCCACGCAACGCGCCCCCNGGTATTTGTTTTCAGTTCACCAAACTGCCTCATGTAGGCTAACACAGCTAACATAGTTAGCCTTGCTAATCTGTTGAGTAAACGTGTTTTGTCTGTACAATGTTTTCTTATTAACACAAATGTTAGTTTCAAACAAGGAGGCAGGAGAAGTGACAGTTAGGGCTGAGTGTTTACAGTCCATGAGGAAGAGCCAGAAGCCCCACTGTTTGAGTCAAAGCCACCTGACAGTTCAGTTTCAAACAAGGAGGCAGGAGATTTAGAGCAGATTTAGAAACAAAAGTTATTTTAATTCAAGTTTGTTTACAAAAGTTGAGCTGAAGTCAAACCTGTTAAATCACTGTTTGTAGCAGGCCTTAATAAGAGATGTTTTCTTTCACTGCACAGGACACGGCAGGTGTTGGTGATGATGAGGGAACCCCTGGTCCATCCTAGATGTTTGTGAGACGTGGGAAGACACCACCGCTACAGCTCAAACATGAGGGAAGCAGTGAGGAGCTGAGATTGGATCCAAATACAAACAAGTTTTTCCACTGAGGCACTGTAATCTGACTGATTACATGTTTTTAAATCTCCAAAAGCAGTCGAGGAAGCTGGGAGTTAGTCAGAAGATGTAATAATAATAATATAATTTAAACAGTGTTTAAATATTGTGCCTCATTTAGCTTGACTCATACGTTTTGTACAGTAATGTAACATTATCAAATTTCTTTTTAATAAAATGGCTAAAACGACTCTAAGCCTGTCTTAAACCAAAATACAGTACACATTTTTTTTGGGTGATAATACATCAATGAAGACAAAAGTCAGAATGTTTTGAACATTTTATTTTCTTACAAGTAGTAAGTAGTGTGACTGTAGTGTCAGGGTAGTCCTTGAAGTCTGCAGGTAGATTTTTATGTATCTGCTCTTCAGGTAGAGCCGAGTACTGTCAATACAAAGTTGCTGTGAAAATCCGTCTGACCGTGGACTGATGGACACCGTACGGGTCAGCAAGGTCCCGTTGCTTTGATCCAAGGTCAAGGTCATTTAAGAACAGGAAGAACTCAACGGGCTGCAGGGTATGAGTTGACGGGGTGGTGTGGTTAAATAATCAATAAATAACACTGAACAACTGGTAATAACTAATAATTAAATCTCAATGTCACTACAGTACTTGTGCAATAACCTGTCACACAACCTGTGTAATGTTGATTATGTGCATACATATATATGCACATAAAGTTTTAAATATATATATATATATATATATACACATATATATAATAATATATTATTATATATACTGTATGTGTATATATTTATATATATATATTTAAAACTTTATGTGCATGTTAGCTTATATTACTAGCTTGAAATACTTGCAGTAGTTAATTCAAATTCATCCTGCTGCATTGTTATATCCGTCTCTCTTCAGGACTTTGTGAATATTATAATTACTTTTTCACTGTGCATGCTTTTAGTATACATACAGTAGTTTGTTCTTTGATTTTTAGCAAGTCAAATCTGCTCTTCTCATCCTGAGCACTTCATTGTACTGTTAACTCTGTGTTAACCTGTATAAGACAAATAAACACAAGTTGAACTTGATGGGGAGTTCCTCTCAGTTCTTGGTGAACACCGACCATGAATGGCAGAGCAGAGCAGTCATGGGCCAGAAACACATCAGGAGGTCAGATGATGCAAACCTGGAAAAAAAAAACAAGTGTTCATATTTACCTACAAGTAAAAAACCAAACGGAGAACTCTTTATGAGAGTTATGCTTTAAAATAAATTAATTACATCTCAGGAAATTAAATGTTTCATTGAAGTGAAACAGTTCTGGTTTCATATTAAAGGAAACAGCAGAGAATATTTCAGAGGTGTAACAGCCCTGAAGTTACTAAGAGTTTACAAACATATTTACAGATTAGAAAACATATGTTAAAATCTGAATATTATTTTAAAAGTATGTAGTTACAAACTTTTATTAAATCACTAAAAGCCGGAATGAATGGACACTTCCTGCTCGCGGTGGCAGGAAACTATATCCTTATATGGTGTTTTGAGGGGTGGGAATTATGTAAATAACCTCTCGCGTGCACGAGCACGTGAATAGAACAGGTGGGATTCATCATTATTTACACAGCTCATATACACACATTTCCTGACTATAGAAGACTTTGTTGGATCTGACGTGGCATGTTCGTACGAACGCTTCGTACGAACAAAAGTAGGAGGAAGTTAGGATAAGAATACGAACATTTTTGTGCATGAGGGCCATTGTGATCACAGAGAAAACAAACCACATTTTAGAAGAATAATAGCAGCAGTGACACTTTAAATTACAGGTACCGGTAGTCCTCGACTTAGGACGGAGTTCCGTTCCTACGTGGCGACGTAACCCGAATTTCAACGTAAGTCGGAACATACGTACAAACTGCACCTTATGTACGTACAATACTGCATTTTACCAAGCACTTAGCCTATCCTAACACAGTACCCTACATAATTATCAAAACACACATACATTTGGGGCCATAATGAAGGAAAAATAGTTATTTTCCTACTGGGAGCTGGTGAAGCCTTCCTCCGTCTGTTAGCATGTTAGCTTGTTGCTCCACCAAGATCTGAGGCTGCCTGTACTTCGCGCGGTCCAGAGTGTTTACATGTTAGCTCGTTGCTCCTCCGCTGTTTCTGCCGTCAAAACTGGAAGGAACTCGGAACTCGGCTTTTCAAAGTAAAAATTTCAATATACAGTATATACAGTATATATTTTTTATTATTATTATTATTATTTTTTTTTATGGGAGATGCGTGGACGTAACCACGAAACGTCGTAACTCGAGACCGTCGTAACCCGAGGACTACCTGTATAAAACAGCTGTGGTTTTTCTCACACAAGCCTGGTCCAGTTTTAACAGTTCATCCTGGAGACACCTGGAATATTTTCACTTCATGGGAGGTCTGGATGGAGAGGTTTTGTCAGGTGTTCCCTTTAAATGGAGGTCTACGCTAAAGATAACGTGTTTGTTACAACATACAGTAAATGACATCATTCATGCAAACTACGTCTGGTTTGGAAGCAAAGCTCCGTTGATCCCAAAGACATCCAGCACTGTCGTGGAGGTGAGTCACCTGAGCGGCAGGTGAAGGTGACGACCCGCTTGGATTCTGACTCAGAGCTCAACTTCTCACACCGGCCCACCCAGAGTCTGTAAGAAAACAGTCTGAGCTGCTGGGCGGCTTCAACAAAGCGCTCATTAAAGTGTGTGTGTGCGACTGAACTGCAATTAGCCAAAATAATATCAACATTCACCGTTTATTTCTAACAAATTGAAACATGTTTTATTACAAATATCAAAACAGACAGAAACCAGGGGAGCGGTGGCTCAGAGGTTAGAGAAGGTGGGCCTGTCACTGGAAGGTCGCAGGTTCGACTCCTCGAACCGACAACATCAAAATGTGGATGAGAAAGGTGAAGCACACACACCTACCTCTACTCATTTGCCCCACTCTGTGCCCTTGAGCAAGGCCCTTAACCCCCACCATCTGCTCCCCCAGACACCCTGATGGCAGCTCTCTGCTCCACACAGAGGGCTGTGGTAGCTCGATGGTCTGTGGTTGAGTCAGGAAGGACGTCCGGCGTAGTGGTAATGGCAGTCGTCTCCCGATCGGAAAGTTGGCGGTTCGACTCCCGGGACCCGCACCATGTGTCGTTGTGTCCTTGGGCAAGACACTTAACCCTGAGTTGCTCCCGGT
>JBBPBX010021433.1:0-42386 GCA_038048925.1 Garcialebias charrua
CAGATGAGATGGACTTGGACCCAACAATGAAAAACTGAACTTATTCCACACACAAAGAACTTCCCCCCCCAGATGAGATGGACTTGGACCCAACAATGAAAAACTGGACTTATTCCACACACAAAGAACCCCCCCTCCCCCCAGATGACATGGATTTGTGCCCAACAATTTCTGCCACAAACAAATCCCCAAGGAACAGAAAGAACGTGTTCTGAAAACGGGGCACTCCCTCCCCAGGAAAGACACTGAAATTACCCTCCCACACCAAAAACAAAAAAAGAAAAAAGGGATGGATGCTGTGAAGAAGAATGGTTGATCTATTTCATTTTTTAAGTTCAAACCGGTTGTTTTTACTTTCCTGGGCAATAGTTGATATCAAAGAAGTTTCAAACTTATTTTATTTTTGTGCCCATAAAGGGCTATTTTGTTGTGTGTTTGAGAATTATTTCCCACATCTTTGAAAGTGTATAAGTTCCATTTAATTGTTTAACACAACAAATTAGATTGGTTCTTTTCTTTTTTTGGTTAAAACAAATTAGATTGGTTCTTTGGTTAAAACAAATTAGATTGGTTCTTTTTATTTTAAAACCAATTAAATAGCTTATTTCTTTTATTTGTTTAACACAAATAGATTAGTTCCTTTATATATATATATGTTTCTTCTCAAAAGTTCTATTTCTTTGGAAAAACTTAGTTTTTGTGGGTAACTAGACTAATCCCTGCTAAATATATTATTCCTTTTAAAACTTTTGACATAAGCCATAAAGTGAGACCATACTCATTGCAAAATTCTCCTCAAAATCTTTCTTTCTCTCAAACATTGAAATAAGTCATGAAATATGACAATCAACAGAGTTCTCCAAAACTTTATAATCTCTCAAACCATCCTAAAAAAGGTGATTCTGCATGTTCAGGGCGTTACTGTGGGGGCACGGGACGGTGGTGTGAGTTTTTGCCTCTAATTAGAAATTCGGCCTCAGAGGTTGTTTTCCGCACCGCTCACCTGATTGATAATGATCAGTTTATATATGATAAAGAGGATGAAATGATGGAGATGTTCAATATTTATCATCTAAAACTAATTACTCTGACCCAATAATTATAACCCAGCTCACTTATATCAAATATTCTCTGTTCCCTTTTAACACTTATATTTGATAGTACAAACATGTTGTTTGCTTTTCTCTGATACAGAAAAGACAGTCTTCTAGCCTTGACAATGTCTGGATAAGATGTTCTTGTAGGATCAGAAACACGACTTGTTTGTTTTATCTGTAAGACGTCAGAGCTTGTCAAACTCCACCTGCTTCTTGTTTAAATAGCTTGTCATGTCCAGTACAATTTGGAATTGTGCAGGACAATGTATTTGAGACCAAAACTAAGTTTCAAAAGACATTAAAAGCCATTCCCCTTTGCAAAGTTGTTTGTCTGATTTAACACTGTTCTCTTGTTTATCTTTGTGTGGTTTTTATTAAGGTAACAGGGGTTTAAAATCCCCATCATTTAGTGTTTCACAGTTGGTTACGTCCCTGGTTATATGAACTCCCAAATATTTTACAGAGGTTTTAATGGGGATATTATATGCATTTGTGAGGCTACACTCGTGTATGGGCATTAATTCGCATTTATTATGGTTGAGTTTTAGTCCCGAGGCTTTAGTAAATGAGTCAAGTAGTTCAAGAATTTTGGGGAGCTGTTTCAAACTTTCAAGAAAGATGGTAGTGTCATCGGCAAGTTGACTTATAATAATCTGCTCATCAAAAACATTTAGTTTGGGAGTATCTGAGTTTTTTATATGGATTGCAAGAGTTTCTGCAGCTAATATAAATAAGAAAGGGGAGATATTACAGCCCTGTTTAACTCCTCTGTTGATACTAAATCTTGGGGATGATCCACTAGGGAGCGCTACAGAGCTGGTTGTGTCATTATAGAAAGATTTAATTATGTTACAGAATTTGGGACCAAATCCAAATAATTCTAAAACTTTGAACAGAAATTGATGTTCTAGTTTATCAAAAGCTTTATAAAAGTCAAGGAATAAGATGAAACCATCACTTTCAATCAAATGTTGATAGTCTAAGAGGTCTTGTACTAGTCTTATATTATTATGTATCGACCTGTTTTTCATAAATCCTGTTTGTGTATCACTAATTATCTGGTCTAAGTCTTCTTTTAATCTATTAGTGTAAATATATGTCAGTAGTTTGTAGTCATAGTTTAACAGTGAAATCGGACGAAAGTTATCCAGTAGTTTATTATCTTTGCCTGGTTTTGGTAAAAGTGTGATGATACCTTGTTTCATGGTGGTGGGTAATGAGAAGTTAGTTGTAACCTCTTTGAAGACCTCAAAAAGAACGTTTCTGAGTGTGGTCCAGAAATGTTTGTAAAAGTTAGCTGTGAGGCCGTCTGGGCCTGGCGATTTGTCTAATTTTAAACATGTGACGGCTTTGTCTAGTTCCTCTATGCTGATATCTTTTTCACATTCTTCTTTGAAGCTATTGTCAATTTGGGGGATGGAGTCTTTAATATTGTATAAGAAAGTGTCAGAGTCTGTTTTGGAAAAGGATGAGCTATATAGGTTTTGGTAAAACAAACTAATTTCTTTTGCAATTAATTTAGGGTCTGAGCAGTCTGAACCATTAATTGTAAGAGTTTGGATGGAGTTTCTTTCCTGTCGTCTTTTTTCAAGTCTGCAAAAATAAGCAGAGTTTTTTTCCCCTTCTTCCATCCACTTGGCTCTTGATCTGATGAACGCTCCTCTGGCCTTTCTTTCATATATTTTATCCAGTTTGAGATGTAATGACGAAAGTTTACCTTTTTCACCCTCTGTTAAATATTGTTTGTTGCTAATCATGTATATTTCTTTAATGATGTTATCTTCTTCTAATTTGTTATCCTTCTTAATCTGTTTACTAAAGGAAATTGAATATTGGCGTATTCTGTATTTCATAAATTCCCATTTTTGGACATATGACTGTAGGGAGTCATCTTGTAGAATTTCTTGAATTATGTCTTTGATTTTATTATTAAATTCAACCTGTTTTAGGAGGAGTGCATTAAATTTCCAGTATCCTTTTATGTTTTTAGAGTTTGTTACTGGTGAGACTGAAATCTCAATACAGCAGTGATCAGTGAGCGGAGCAGGGGAAATTTCACACATGGATATTTGATTAATCATTGTGTCTGCTATTAGCCAATAATCTAATCTGGACTTACTTGAGGCATCTGGTTTAAACCAGGTAAACTGTTGGTGGTTTTTATTTTTTTCTCTCCATGGGTCATGGATGCATAAAGTGTTACAGAAATCGGTTAATAATGAGTTAGGGTGCTGATCAGTGAACTTGCTGGGAAATCTGTCCTTATATTCATCTAAGACCATGTTCCAGTCACCTCCAATTATTACATTTTCTGTGCAGTATCTTTTTTTGAGTTCAAGTATCGTTTCTTTGATGTTTAGGATAAGATCTTTGTTTTGTTTTGTGTTACAGTAGCCGTAAATGTTCCCCAAAATGAGTGAGGAGTTATCTAATTCTAAAACACATATGAGCCAGTGGCCATCATTATGTGCTTTTGTGGTTATTATTTTCCCAGGGCAGTTGTTGAATAAAATTGCAACTCCTGCTGCTCTAGTTGAACCGTGTGAGAATATTATTTTGTCTCCCCATTGGGTTGACCAGAATTTTTCATCTGAATCCTGAGAGTGGGTTTCTTGGAGAAGTACACATTGTGGACTTTTGTTTTTACAATATAAAAAAGTAGCTTTTCTTTTAAGGTTATCTCTTAGACCCCTAGCATTGAGTGATAAAAGTTTAATGTTATGAGACCAGGACATAAACTTGAATTAGATTTTGAAAAAAAAAAAAAAAATTAGAAACAGTTACACAAATATTAACAAGAACTGACTATCTTAAGTGTTTTAAGTCAGAGAATAAAATAACTTCAAGGCGAGTCCCAATTAAAACAAACTTGGGTATTGACCTTATCATTTACCTTATACTGAACATTTGATGCAAACAAGTGTAAAAACTAATACAGAGTTGCAGTGAACAATTTAAACCGTAAAGCTGCAAAGGGTATTTCCCCCCTGATAGAAATAGCTAATTTATTACTGTACGACCATCAATCACAGCAATGTGGCCTTTGTAATATGCCACCTTACCCAGCGCTCTAGCTTGTTTGATTTTTGGCCACAGTTGTTCTCTTTTCTGTCGATCCTCTTTTGTGAAGTCTTGAGCAAACCTCAGATTTTGATTCTTGCAAACTGGAGAGTCTTTCGTCGCTTTCCAAACTGCATCCCTGTGACGTCTCCTGAGAAACTGCACAATGATTTGACGGCTTCTTCCATTTTCCTTCCTCCCGATGCGATGGATTGAGTCGACCACGTCTTCCATCACTGGCTCCCACTCTCTGCAGTAGAAGCTCGTTGATTTCAGCTCGTAGGTTTTCTCCTTCTTTTTCCTTGAGGCCAGAGGTTTTTTAATTCAAACGGCGTTTGTTTCTTTCCATTTCAAGCACTTGCTCTTTCAGTTCTGCATTTTCTTTTTTAATATCTGAATATTCTTTTTCCAGAGTATCCACTCTTGATTTGCATTCTGTGATTTCAACAGAATTCATTTCCACACGCTGGATCATGCTAGCAAACATTTCAGAGTTTTCTTTAAGTTGTTTTCCAAAATCTCCCACCTTGGCATCCAGGTTCTTTATGACCATCAGAACATCAGCAAGAGAAGGCTCAGCTTCTGTCGCTAGTTTTTTAGCTGGTGGGGATTTCGTTGGAGTGGCACTTAAAGGACGCCTCGTTCCGGAGTTGCTAGCAGAGCTAGCTTTCGGTGAGTCCATTGTAGTGGACCTACCCAGGGTCAAACTAGGTTTTTGAACTGTCCAGTGATGACCTTTACTGACCTCTCAGTAAAGCAAGACATTTACTACAAAATCATTCATTTAGCTATAATCTGATAACATAGTCACCAAAAAGAGACTATTTCTATCTTTGATTTTAGGCTGATGTGATCAAAAGAATAACTTTTGTCATTTTCATGATGTGTGCTTTTAAGCTGTGTTATTCTGTAAGAGTTAAACTGTGTTCACTGCTGTGTTAAAGGTGAAGTCTCGGGTCAGAGAGACCAGACGGTTTGTTTAGAAAGCCAGAAGACAGTAATCCGTTGTTTCTCCTGAAAAGGGCTCCAGCTGCTCTGTCTTTTTCCTAAACAATTTCCCTCTGCTCGGGCTGTAACCTTGGGTCGAGATAAGACAAGTGAACTCTCCTCTCTGATCCTCTTTTAAGTTCTAACTGTGCGGAAACGCTTCAGAGTTTCTGGGAGCTTCGAAAGAGATGTGAACTTTCCCAAAGAGCTGAATGACCACCAGTCACGCGCTAAGGACTCGTCATCCAGCTGGGACTGATAACATGTTGTTATGGGTCCACTTCGAATGAGCGTAAGCTCAAACTTTGTTATTCCTTCCTGGAATAAATTATCTTGAGCCAAG
This sequence comes from Garcialebias charrua, assembly GCA_038048925.1. Lineage (NCBI taxonomy): Eukaryota > Metazoa > Chordata > Actinopteri > Cyprinodontiformes > Rivulidae > Garcialebias > Garcialebias charrua. The sequence continues at coordinate 5,488 of JBBPBX010021433.1, forward strand.
AAGCCACGACTGTCACGACTTCTGCCGACGAAAGCGAGTATCACCGACACCGACAAGGTAAACACGCGTGGAGTCCAGCTTGGACTTGCGGGACCGACGACTCGTCAGTCTAAAGTTGACCACAGCTCTTTACCAGAACCAAGGCGGACGTCTTAAGGTAAAGGAGCAGCTGTTTGCTTGCTGGAGGTGTGATGATATCTTAGCTGGACGCGTACGGAAGAGTGTCATCTGGTTTCATAAATGCAAGATAAACTTCCTCTCTTAACCTCCCAATTCTTCTTAAATCTTTCCTCCTATTCTTTTCCCTCTCAATCTAAGCTGGAAACTAATTAAGTTTAAAGAGCCCTCAGACTAAATATGTTTAACATCTAGTATTTATGTCTGTTGTGTTAAATTTAAGTGTGCTGACGTATTTGAATTGAAAGAAAGTGAAATCATGTCAATCAAGTGTAATGGTGTTAATTTAGTTGATTCATTTTAAATAAATGATAGTGTCTCTTTGACATATCAAGCTAAGTTAACGTGTCCATTGTCACTCTATAGCTCTGTTTATTTATCCATCATAAAGATCACAGAAATATTGGGTAAACTGAAAAAGAAAAGAATCCGTGAAATTACTATTCAATCTGAATAAGTAAATTAATTAAGGTAAAGAGGTCAGTATTAATATTGACCTCCTCATAATCCTTTACATCTGGTGGCTCGTACGTTTCTGAAAGTTTATTGATAAATCTGTGGTCTCTCATGAACTGTAACGTCATGTTTGCATATTAGGATCCAAGTTTTAAACTCTAAGGATAATAATTTTGGCTGGAAGTGTCAAGACAGGCAGATTCTGCATGTTTTTATCATTTGAAGCTGTGAGATTATTATCGTTTCAACTCTGTTAGACGCTGTTGGAAGCATTCAGGTGAAGTTTTTGTCAGCCGTGGTCTGTGGGGGTTCTGGTTCTGTTCGGTCCAGTTCACGCAGACTCCTGTACAAAGCTTTGTTTGACCGCCGAGTCAAAAGCCTGAAAGCTAATTTAACATCTACAAGATTGCTGTTGTGGTATTTTACATTTTAGAGCAGGTCAAAGAAGCATATTACTGTTAGAACGTTGTCGAATGGGTTCAGACCCGAGTTTTCTGCTCCACTAAAAGTGGACCAGAACCGACCTTGACGCGCTCCGAGAGAGTCCGTGTTTGTTCAACAGCTGCAGTGCTGTGTTACTGAGCGTAACTAAGTTGGCCTGTCTAGGTGTGTTCGCCGCATGTTTCAGAATTTTGGGAAGTTGATTTGTAGCGTTTGAGTTGTTTTAAGAGTCTATAAAGTTGTGGTCTGCTGTGCGAGCTAACGTTAAAAATACGTGTCCTAGTACACGTTTGTTTATGAGCTGTGATTGGATGAAACGAGAGCTGTGAGCTGTCAATCACTCGTAGCGAGCGCTGATTCGCTGTAGTGGGAACGCACGCCGTTGCGACCAACCCACTTTGTCGTCATTTCCGGTACTTCATTGGTCGAAGGTAAGAAAACTACATTCACCATGATTGCTTGGGAAAAGGACTACAAACGCTGTGATTGATTTGTTGACGTCACGTATCTTGTAGCGAGCTCCGCCTCGCTCACGTACGAAGCTGGTGACGCGCTACGCACGCTGCGTTGGCCCGCCCATTCTTGTCGTCATTTCCTGATGCACTTTGAGTGACAAGCAGACGCAGTTCACACACACACGAACAAACTGAGATTTCACTGTGAGTTTAAACACTCATTTAAAGCCATCTAAACTGTCTAACAACATAGATTTGCCTCTGACAAGAACGTGGTTCGAGCGTTTATCACTGACACACTAGAAACTAATTCTGAAAAGGTTGTTTTTAGTTTAAATACTGAATGAAATAAATCAGTCTCCTCGTGATAAGTTTTAAGACTTGAAGCTGCCCCCTGTTGGTTAAGAGACGTTGACAGATGAGTTTTCTCAAAAACATCATAAAAAAGTCAGCATTTTTATGGTGAAATTACCAGCTTTAAAAAATTGTTCTGTACACAAACAAAAATTCCTGTTTATTTTAAATAAAAATTTTAGAATAACAGAGGTACAGACGAACAATTTATGCTCATTTTAAATACTGAAGAGATTTAAAATAACACTCAAAACAGCAATTTTTATTTGATTTTCAAATTAAATTAAAAAAAAGATGGAGAACAGAGCATTTCCACATTGAGATCTTCACATCTCTGAATTTTAAACAGAATTGTTGTACATCTGTACACTTTTAGTTAAAAAATTGCATTTTTAACGTTTTTCTGTGTAAAATTAATGACTCCAGTTTATTTTAAATGAAGAATTTAAAATAACAAACAAAAAGTACACTTCTCGCTCCAGATACATTCTCTTGGAAAAAAGAATTAAACAAATCTGCTAAATTTTGATTCAAACAAAATCAAAACATAACGATGGCAGATGAAGAAGAAGTAGATGTGGCGCTGGTTACAGATTCAGACCCAAAGCCGGGTCCTCCTGATTCGAAACCTGAAACGGACAAAGAGTCTGATGCAGAGTCTGACAAAGAGTCTGATGCAGAGTCTGACAAAGAGTCTGATGCAGAATCTAACAAAGAGTCTGATGCAGAGTCTGACAAAGAGTCTGACAGAGAGTCAGACACAGGGCCAGTGGACCCAGATCCTAAGGGTCCAGATCAAAAGCCTGGAAAACATGAGCCCGACCGTATTGATGTGGTTTTAGGGCAGCTTGCTAAAATATTCACAGATTATGGCAAAAAGGTGCCTGAACTGACTCCACTGACATTGAACGCTGAACTGTCAACAATGGCAAAAAGTCGCTTAAAAAAGGAAGCAAAAAAGGTCAGTATGGCGCGTTTAGCAAAGCTGGCCCTGTTACTAAAGGCCAGGTTGGACCAGGAAGTCAGAGTGAATTCAGACCTAGAGCACGATCTGAAGCATGCACAAAGAGCGCGCAAGGCGGATAAGTCAGCATTCAATGTTGACTTACAACTAGCTCAAAGTGAAGGCTGAAAAACTGCAGGAGGAGGTTCAGTCACTAAAACAGTCTCAGACGAACGATGCTGCTCAACTGGTTCACAAACAAAAACAGGCTGAGATTGATCGTTTAACTAAAAGTTTACAGGATGCAAATGAGACCCGTGATGAACTCATGAAATGCCAAGGTCATACTTTAAAGTTATACAATGAGACCACACAGAAAAATCTCAGGATTCAGGCACGACATGATGCGGTCATTCTTGAAAAAGATGAACTATACAGTCGGTGTTGTGAATTACAACGCGAGTGTACAGACAACCGCGCAGAATTAAAAGAGTGCAGGGAGAAGCTGGCCTCAACTGAATACAAATTAAACCAAGAAAAGAAAAAACGTCTGGCATTAATTAAGGGTCAGTCTCTAGATGAGCCCAGACCTCCAACACCACCGCCTAGAACACCAACACCACCGCCTAGAACACCAACACCACCGCCTAGAACACCAACACCACCGCCTAGAACACCAACACCACCGCGCCGTCCCTTAGGGCCTCTAAAACCAACAATCCCACCGGAGGCGCCGGTGGGTGGATCTGATAATAACCCACAAACTCCTCTCTCAATGGCTGAACTACGGAATATGGCTAAAAGCATTCAAACCTTCGCTCCTGGCCCAATGGGCTCACACGAAACCAAGATCTATCTCGATGACCTTGATTTCTAGCTTCAACGCTTCCCAGAAGCTACAGCTGATGATAGAATCTGTCTGTTAAGGTTAACCTCGGACAGGACAGTGCATGCTTTCATGAAGCGTCAACGAGACGCAGTAATGAAAGACTACAGTCTTCTCTGTGCTGCGCTGATAAAGGAGTATACTCCTTGCACGGGGCCCGATGGCATCATAGCGGCAGCCGACATCAAGCAAGGTAGGAATGAGCACCCGAGGTCATATTATGACCGAATATTCCGTGCCTATTTCGGTGACAGATGCGAGCCAGAGATGGAGGAAGAGATAGGGTTTAAATATATCTTCAGCAAAAATCTTTGCCCTGACATAAGAGAGAAAGTACATGTCAGCGCAAACTATAAACGGAGGTCCATCGAAGAAATAAGAGAGTGCGCGATAGATGTTTTTACAGGTCGCACACCAAACAAAACACCCTTTGAAGTGTGTCTTGGTGAAATGGTCAAATCCAACTCACTGGAGCTGGAAGGGACGCGGAAAACGACTCCTTATCCTACAAAAGGTGAGAAAAAACAGAATTTTCGACCTAACAGACCACGTAGTGAAGGTGCCCGCTATGACTATGAACCACAGTGGCTCAGACAAGACCCAGAGTACCTAAAACGATTTCAAAAGGGGGGCGCACGTCCTAGAGATAAGAAAGATGGTCACAAGAGTAAACCATATCACAAAAGGGGGTCCCAACAGGAACTCCCTGGTCAAGGACAAGCCCCTCCTGCCCCTCGAACGGAACAGTCCGAGACAGGCAAAAAATCGCAAAAGTTCCAGAGGAAAGGCCGTAGCCCTCTGTCCCCAGAAGACATGGAGAGCATACGTCAGATGTTCGAAGTGTGGGGTAATACAAAAAATGAGAACAAACCTGGTGTGATGTGTAGCACTATCATTGATAGTAACTCTGAGCACACAAATAACATCAATGCCACAATTGATGACAATCACCAAGATACTGATGGTCAGGCTCCTGGCAATCAGGGTAACGACAGTCAACAGAACGTTAAATGTATCCATGACATCGTTGTTACGGAGTCCGAGAACCCCTCGTCTGGAAAAGGGGGGGAAAGCTCACTCACCAATGATAGTGGCTCGCCACAAACTGAACACTCAGACCCATGTGTGTCTGCACTACCAGTACTGATAAATGAAAGTCACACAGTCAGGGGTAGACGTGATAAACGTCGGAGAAAACCTGATAGGTTCCTGTGTAACATTATCAGAAAGGGGCCCGCTAAGAAAGCTTACCTGTCCATCACGTTGGAAGGGGTCCTCACAAAAGAGGCCCTCTTGGATGGTGGGGCAGACATATCCATTATGTCACCCACACTGTTGGAAGAGCTACGGCTAGCTGCTAACGGTGTTGACAGGGAAATACCCCTCAAAGAATGTGCTATAGTCTTGCAGGGCCTCTCGGATACGAGTACAACCCTGACAGCTATAGCCATGGTTCACATGCAGATTGGTGAAACGACATTGTACCACCCGGTACACGTGTCCACCGTTGACTCATTCCCATTTTTGGTTGGCCAAGACTTTATAAACCGCTTTGACGCGATTATAGATTATGGCGATCAAACAATGTGGACCAGAGTGAGCCAACCACTGCCGATCGATATGCCTACACAAGGTGACACTGACTGTTTAACAGCAGGTACCTCAGAAGGCACAAGGGAATACTCAACTGAGAGCACAATCCCGGTAAGTGAACCTTCCAAAATAGGTGAGGCAGAAGAGAGCCCCCTCTGCGAGCTGAAACAGTCGGCGCTCACCGAACACTACCTACCACAGGTAGTCAAAGGTGTTGAGATCCAAGGATCCCACACCGATGATGCTGTTCTATCTCCTTGGACGGAGAAATCAGCGATCAGCCAAGCTGTCTATGGAACCTTGGTTAAGAAACAGTTGGGTCTAGATATGAACAAAAAGGCTTTCCGCTTTTCGTTAGACCCCAACGATAAACAGGTAATGACCGCAATAGGGATCATTGACCTGAAACTAATCTGGAACCAACGAGAACTGGATCACCCGTTCCTCGTGGTCCCGAACTTACCACATGCAACCTACATAGGCTCCGACATTTTGGTAAGATTAGGTGTCCGAGTGGACATCAACAACAATGTACTGTGGTCACTAGACACGGCCACAAAGGACTCTCCTGTGCTGACCACAGAGAACCTTAAGGCTGGACAGACCATTCCAGAGGTCTGTCAGATTGCTAACAGCCATAACACTGCGGTACCACCTCAGGTTATGAACAAGCCAGTGATGTGTCACATCATGAAAGGACAAGCTATTAGCACAAAACAGGCATACTTTCAACCATCTCCTATGTTTTTCAACTTAGGACTGTCCATGGAGGCCACATGCCAAGTGACCCTCGACTGCAGAACCACGACTGTTGCTGTGTGCAACACAAGCACAGAAGAGGTACTGATCCCAAAAAACACACAGCTAGGATGGTTGATCTCTACTGATTTTCATGATTTTGAGCTAAGCATTCCATTTCTGGGAGGACTCCCAGAAAACTTGATCCCAAATCAACACACGGGGCAAGTCTTGTTCACGAAACCAACACAGGCCATAGCTCTTTTCTCCCCCACTGAGTCCGACCAGGACACTGTCCGCAGGTTCGGTTTCAACAAAGGAGACAGTCTATGCCCCCAAACTTACAGTGCACTACCTGTTGACAGGTTTTACGACACTGAAGGGGACTCACTGGAGCTCCCCAAAGAACAAGAACCCCTCTCAGTTGCTTCACAGATTGACCAGGTGGTCGCCCAAGCCGACGCCCTGAAAACTGATGAAGAAAGGGACAAACTTCGCAAAGTTCTTCTAAAATATGAGAGATCATTCTCGACTGACTCGATGGATTGTGGGTTGACCACGCTCCACACAGTGAGCATCCCAACCCCGCCTAATGCTCCCCCTGCATTTGTCAGACAGTACAAGATTCCTCTGGCAGCACATCAACCTATCAGAGAAATCATTAATGACCTGTTAGAAAAAGGTATCATCCGATACTGTAACAGCACTTACTCTGCGCCTTTATGGCCGGTGTTAAAACCAAATGGTAAGTGGAGACTCACTATAGACTACCGAAAGCTAAACAAACAAGTTCCCTTATCCAGATGGCCTATGACGCAACTCCAACAGGAACTGCCCAAGGTCACCAATGGTAAGTACTTCTCGACCCTCGACGTCGCCTCTGGTTTTTGGACCATCCCTGTGCGCGCCGAGGACCAGTACAAACTAGCTTTCACTTTTGGTGGCCGTCAGTACACCTTTAACAGGTGTCCCTTTGGCTACGCTAACTCACCTGCAGAGTTCAACATCTTCTTGAACAAAGCATGTCCAGACGCCCACGAGCGTGGGACACTGATCTACGTGGACGATGTCCTTTTGAGGCAGCCAACACTGGACTCACATTTGGCTGAGATCGACCACGTTCTGAATCAGCTGACAACTGCTGGTGCTAAAATATCACTGTCAAAATGCCAATGGTGCAGAACCAAAGTGGACTACGTTGGCCTACTTGTAGGTCCTGACGGAGTACAACCACAGCTGACTCGCACCCAAGGCCTCGACAATCTCAAAGTCCCCACCAATCTCAAAGAACTACAAAGTTTTCTGGGCGTGTGTAACTACTCGAACCAATTCATCGAAAACTATGCGGACCTTGCGAAACCACTGACTGAACTCCTTAAAAAAGACGTACCATTTGTTTGGACTGACAAACAGCAACAGGCAATGGACGCTCTTATAAACAGGATCAAGTCAGCCCCTTGTTTAGTCTACCCAGACTACAACAAAGAGTTTTACTTGGAAGTGGGCTTCTCAGCTCATTGCATAAGTGCAGGTCTGTACCAGATACACGACAGAGACAAACGTGTAGTAGCCTACGCCAGCAAAACGATGGCAGGCCCCGAGTTGAGATTCTCAGACTGTGAGAAAGCTTTACTGACCACAGTGTGGGCAGTTAAACATTTCTCCAGCTACATTGGTGGACAGAAAATCATTGTGGAAACACAACACCAGCCAGTGACCTTTCTTAACAGTGAACGCATCAGAGATGGTGTGGTGACAAACTCACGTGTTGCAACGTGGCTCATGGCGCTTCAAAGTTTTAACCTAGACATACGTTATGGTCAAAACAAGAAGTCTCATCTGGGGACGGACTTGGCAATCTGCCAGAAGTGTACACAAGATGTACCAGCCACCCAGCCGCCGGTTGAGGTAAAAACCCCAGTAACTGAAGACCCGAATCACCACTTCTTTGATGACAATATCTGCAAAGATATGACAACATTGTACGTGGATGGATCTTCATTCCTCCGCGACAAAATCTGCAGAGCAGGTGTTGGAGGGGTCCTCCTCCAAGACCAAGAGCAGATAACTTTCAGCTACAAATTAGGATCTCAGACTTCTCAGTACGCTGAGATTGCAGGAATCCTAATAGCTCTCCAGATGGTAGTAGAACGCTCCATCAAGACGCTAGTCATCTGCACTGACTCTAACTATGCTCGTTTGAGTTTCGCTTGTCACCTCGCTGTGTGGAAACAGAACGGTTTCCTAACAAGCGACAGAAAAGTGGTCAAACACAAAGAGCTTTTCATAGCGTGTGATCACTTGGTGACATCACACGACTTACAGATCTACTGGAAGAAAGTTCCAGGGCATTCTAGAGTCCCAGGCGATGACAAGCACTACAATGACATTGCAGACTCCTTAGCCAAAGAAGGAGCCGACGAAGGTCCTCTATGGTCCTTCGACCCCTCCTGGTTAATCGAGACTCTGCCAATACAACCTTCAGTCAGGGTTATGGCAGTCACACGTGCACAGGCCGCAACCAGACCTGCTGACAACGCAGTCTCTGTACGACCCGCACTGACTGACCCAGACATCATCCAACTACAAAAGTCGGATCCTGCTATCAACTCCATGATACTGTACCTGACTGATCCAGACAAAAACACTCCGTCTAAAGACGAACTGGATTCCGATCCAGACCTTAAAGTCCTCTATCAGCTGCGCAAACAGCTAAAACTAATCAAGGGCATCTTAACTTTCGCTCATGGACCAACGTCCTCACCTGTGTTCGTGGTTCCCCATGACCAAAGGGGGGTGATGTTAGTTCATGCCCATGATCTCCCGTCCGCAGGACACAAAGGAGATAAAGCCACGCTGACGGCATTAAAACAAATTGCCTATTGGCCTGGAATGAAAAAGGATGTCAAGGACTACATTGAAGGGTGCGTGGTCTGTGGCCAGTTTCAGCCAACCAGACCACTTCACAGAGCACCACTGCAAAGCAGAGGCATTGCATTCCCATGGTCTGACCTCCAGATCGACTGGGTTGGACCACTCACTAAGAGCTCTAGAGGAAATAAATATTTTCTCACGGTAACCTGTGCATTCACCAAATGGGTAGAATGCCTACCAGCTCCTAACGACACAGCACAAACAACTGCTATGTTGTTAATGAATCATATATTCTCAAGGTTTGGACTTCCCCTTCGGGTGAACTCAGACCAAGGTACACACTTCACAGGTGAAGTGATGAAAGAACTGTGGAAGACGCTAGGCGTCAAGGCCAACTTTCATGTCGGCTACCACCCACAGGCTTCAGGCCAAGTAGAGAGAGCAAACAGAACTGTGGTGAGTATTTTGAAGAAATACGTGGCTGCAAACCACAAGGACTGGGATGTGAAACTCCCTCTGGTCCTCATGGCCATAAGAGCCACTCCACACACATCAACTGGCATCTCTCCCTTCGAGATGATGACCGGTCGACAAATGACTCTCCCTCTACACCTGTTGTACCAACCAGGCGACGCCGCCATGGCGACAGCCTACACTACACAACAATACATGAAAGATTTGAATGTACACCTCAGAAACACTTTTGCTTTCGCCCAGAAAAACCTGGAAAAATCCGCTGAAGGACGCAAGGCGTACTACGACCAAAAGGCCTCTCACAATGAACTCCAAGTGGGAGACAGAGTCTGGTACTATACGTTCGCCCCAGCAACCGGGAAAGGAGGGTCCGAGACCGGAACTCTCGCCCGCAAACTAATGCCCAGGTGGACTGGACCTCATCTGATAACAGACAAAGTGTCCTCAGTCGTCTACGAAATCAAAATCAGCAAAGGCCGCAAAGAGCCAATTGCTAAATGGGTACATCGAAATCAGATCAAACCTTACAAGGCGTTCAATGACTCCACAAAAGACAAAGATCTCACAAACACACCGACTTCATGGGATAATAAGGTCGTCCAAACACAAGTTAGTAAATAAACTAATCAGGTTTAAACTACCATATTTCCCACCCTATAAGTCGCATTGTCCAATTTGAACTTAGAAACGCTAAGCCTAAAACCCACAACAAAAAACTAACCTTAACAACCGTTTAAATCCACGAGATTTAATTTGACCTCGGTCATAAAGTTGAGACCTGTTTTCTTGTGTGTTGCACTTTGGAATCTGACGACAAGAGTGTGTCGAAGCAGTGAAACGTTGTTTCCTTGTTGTTTAGTCATTACTGTTGTCATTAGTTGAGATATTGTTTGGTTCTGAACACTCCCAGCCAAAAAGGTTTTGTATTAACATTGGTTAATGAATGATATGGATTTAACTATGCCAACATGCAGTTCGTTTTGTTAAATCTCAATCGTCGAAGAGTCAATGTAGTTTAAAGCTACTCAAGGTACAATAAACTACACTGGTCTCATAATTTCTAAATTGAACCGATTCGATCGTTTCTATTCTAGATTGTCTATTCATTTTGATGAGTCTCGCCATAGACTTCAAAATTTATTAGGAATACCAAATCCTACGTCGTTCGTCTAAAAGACAACAGACATTTAGATCAAACTATATTTCATTTTATTTTAGTTTAACCTAAACTAAGTAATGAATGGAGGAATAGTTTGGAATTAGAGGCCTTCGTTACAGAAGCCCTCCAAAATTTTATAGGTACAAATCCCTATATCTAATTTTACAGAATTGATCCACCCCTTAATTGGTAATTGTAGCTGATCTAAACCATGATAGCTTACATACCAGGTGCATATAGGTAAGGCTTAATGTAAAATCCCAATCATAAGCCCACCTTAAAAAACCACATAATTGCATGACACATAGAACCAGAGTGGCACTGACTGGAAACCAACCAGCCAACAACCTTCGATGTGGGGACCTGCAGCTCCAACGCTTGGTCTTCAACCTTCATCCAAGGGTCGCCTCCTCTGCGTCAATCGAGGGATCCCCTCTACATGCTGATTATGAAAACAATTGTTGCTGATCAATCAACAAAACTAATCGTTGTGGAATTACCGCTGTGGATTATAAGACTTTGCTTTCCAAGGGATCACAGACTTTGTTTTCCAAGAGTTAACAGACTTTGTTTTCCAAAGGATTAAAAGCTTTTCGCAATGGGATTACCTCCGAACAGTATGGAATTTCCAAAAACTTTATGGGATTATAATTTTTGATTTTTCTTTTCCACTTACTGGATTGCTTCAAGATCAAAGACAGTTCAAGGTTTCCTTTCGTGTTGGACCCCATCCCCAAGGACTGGCGATGGCTTCCAAAAGGGGGGAGATGTAGTGGACCTACCCAGGGTCAAACTAAGGTTTTGAACTGTCCAGTGATGACCTTTACTGACCTCTCAGTAAAGCAAGACATTTACTACAAGTTAGTCACATAGTCACCAAAAGAGACTATTTCTATCTTTGATTTTAGGCTGATGTGATCAAAAGAATAACTTTGCTGTGTCTTTTCCTAAACAAATCTCTCTCTGCTACTGGCTGTAACCTTGGGTCTGATAAGGCAAGTGAACTCCTCTCTAAGTCTCTTTTTAAGTTCTAACTGTGCGGAAACGCTTCAGAGTTTCTGGGAGCTTCAAAAGAGATGTGAACCTTCCCAAAGAGCTGAATGACCACCAGTCACGCGCTAAGGACTCGTCATCCAGCTGGGACTGATAACATGTTGTTATGGGTCCACTTCGAACGAGCGTAAGCTCAAAAACTTTGTTTATTCCTTCCTGGAATAAGTTTATCTTGAAGTCAGAGGCCAGGAGCTGACATATTCTCTGATGACCAAGCGGAAACCAGGAGACGTTGAAACGTAAACTAGAACCAGTTTTGGACGTGCTGGGACTAAAGGACTCTGTGCATCTGAAGGCTGGTGTCATTTCTTTATCAGACTCGTCGTCGAAAGGTAAAGAGCTGTTTACAAAACGTACCTGGATTTTAGCAGAAGTCGGATGAGAGGTGTCACTCTGGTATCATGCTCACGATAATTTCCTTTAAACCATCTTTCCTCTATTCTTTTCCCTCTCAATCTAAGCTGGAAACTATTTTAAGTTAAAGAGCCACAGACTAAATATGTTTAACATCCAATATTGAAGTCTGTTGTGTTAAATTTAAATGTGCTGACGTATTAATTTGAAAGAAAGTGAAATCATGTCAATCAAGTGTAATGGTGTTAATTTAGTTGATTTATTTTAAATAAATGGTAGTGTCGCCTGGCATACCAAGCTAAGTTAACGTCTTTGTCACTTAATGGCTCTGTTTATTTATCCATCATAGAGATCACAGAAATATTGGGTGAACTGAAAAAGAAAAGAATCCGTGAATTTACTATTCAATCTGAATAAGTAAATTAATTAAGGTAAAGAGGTCAGTATTAATATTGACCTCCTCATAATCCTTTACATCTCTAATGTTCTAGTTTTCAGAAAACATGAATACAAATAATTCTTTTTTTACATGCATTTTGCAATCCTTTCGTCATCCATGGTTTCTTAACAAAATCTTTAAACTTTACTCCGTGATAAACAGCTGACTTACAGCAGGTAAATCAACGTTCTTAATATAATGTTTGCTTGTGTTTACTTTGATCACACAACAACTGAGTTTTTTTAAATTTATTTATTTATTTCTGCCAGGTGGAGAAGCTGTCGTTCCAACAGGCAGACGGTTCGGCGGTTCTGATGGGTCCAGATGAACACACAGCAAGAGTCCAGTTCATTAACGTAGTTACAGTTCGGTTCACGTGTTTTAATAGTGTGTTCAGTTTAATTCTCAGTGTTTGTGTTGTAAACTTTGTGGTGCTGAATAAATAAATAAATAAAAAATAAACCTGGTGTCTTCATTTTCACAGCACGTTACGCACTGTTTAAAAAATGTAACGAGTCCAGATAGATACTGTAGTTCAGATAAATTTACATCTCCCACGCCAACATAAATACTGTTTATTATTGTTAAACTGTTATATTTTGCAGCGTGACACGTGAAATGTCAGACTGTCCGCGCATGCGGGCTGCGCGCATGTGGTTGACACAAAAGCTCCACGGGAGATGTTTACATTATCAGCGGGGGGTCAGCGAAAAAGTTCCACCTTGAGAGCAGGATCAGAAAAGTATCGGAGTCAAAGAGGGGGGCCAGTAGCGTCGTGTAGGCGATAAGCAAAGTCGCAAAGAGAAAGTAGCGGTTACACTCAAAATACGCGCCGTGTAAACTGGCCCTATATCAGTCATTAAAATGCCACATAACACATCCCCATCTGTTATATTTGAGAAAATATTATCAATTATTGTTGCACTATGTGTTGTAAATCGTGTTGGATTAGAAATCAACGGGTAAAGATTTAAGCTGTTCATTGAATTCATGATTGTACAGATATTATTTGAATCCGTTTTACTCCCTATATCAATGTTAAAGTCACCACACAAAAAAATATTTTTATTACAACTCTTTTCTAAGAGCTCTATAATTTTATCAGTGAATAATTCTACACTTGAACTAGGTGACCGATATACACAACTCACTATGATGTTTCTATCATTCTTATTTATTATTTCTATTGTTAACATTTCCATTAGATTATCAACAACTGTCGACATTTCACTAATTAATTTGTATTTTATACCATTTTTTACAAATAAAGCCACTCCACCACCTCTTTTATTGTTTCGGTTCATATAATGTAACTCATACCCTTCAATATGAGCACTGTTTATGTTTTCCTCATTTAACCAAGTGTCTGATAGTGCTATTAATGTAAATGTTCTATCTAATTGTTCCAGGTAATCAGTTATCTTTGATATATTAGCGTTTATGCTTCTGCTATTGAGATGAATAATAGAGAGGCCTCCATTTGTCATATTAATATCGTTAAATTGTTTTTCATTATAATATTCACTATCTTTAATAACTGGAATGAAATTTGTGTTAATAACATCTGCAACATTATATATTTTGGATTCTGAATCTTCATACATTGTCATATTTCAATGTATTTGTTCATTAGATTGTTTATGTTGTCAAAATTTTTATTATTATTATTTTTAGTGTGAGATATTGTCAATGAATTATAGTTGATCATTTTCTGAGCTTATCCAAGTCTTCCAACTCCTTTATGATTGTAGCCTGTGATCCTTCCTTAACCTTAATCCATATATTTCCGTTTCTTGTCCACGTAGATACAATTTTTTTTGTTTTCTTAGCAGTCTTGCTTCCCATGCAATATTACTATTTTTTTTGTAAGATGTTCATTTATATAAACTTTTGTTCCTGTCAATTTCCTGGTTTGCATTGATGGTGTGGTTACACCGAACAGCTTTTCAACCTCCAAAAAGCTCGTCACGCACGCAAGTGGACGCACTTGTGAATGCAGCGTGTCCAAACCTGAACGCCAGAACGCGAAACAGCTGCTGGGTGTGTGGGAGGAGCTTATCGGTATACAGAGTCCTGCGCACAGAGTCCTGCGCACTCCGCCAGGCGAGGAGCTTTTTATTTCCGTCTCTGTGGAGCAGACTTGACTGGTCGTGAAGGACTTGTCGCGAACACACAGCTACAATGAGTTTCTCTTCCATAGTACACGACCTCGCGGGTCTTTTCTGTGTCCCACAAACAATACGTCACATAGTGCGCGCGCACCCTCGTTTCCGCGTCACATAGGGACTCTCCCCCTGACCCCCTCTCTTCTCCCCCCGACTCTCCCTGATTGGTTGACACACCAACCAATCAGGTAGAGTTGAGCGGCGTCTGAAAGTTTGAACCGCGAAATCTTCAGCATGTTGAATGCGCGGTTTGGAGGCTGAAGCCGGTTCACGTGCACGGAAAAACGCTTCCCAGCACGCTCAACACGCACGCAACCTGACGCCAGACGCCAAGGCGTGGCTGGAAGCGCGTCCACCATTGACTTTACATGTAAACTGGACGCTCCTGTTGCTGAAACGCTGCTCGGTGTGACTACACCATAACACATTATTTCTTACTTTCCTGCTCGTGAATCTCACAACTATTGCAGGTTTTGATTAGTCCATTTTTGTAGGCAGGGTGTAACAAATCAAAATGTCCTTGTGATCCACGCCGATGTCCTTGTCCTTCAAAAATGTCACCACTTGTTTCTCTAATGTTAGCAACTCTTCCTTTGGTGCATCTTCTGTTGTCTCTGAACCAGTGAGAGCTTTTTTATATGACCGGGGTTTAACTTCCAGTCCGGTAATCACTATGTTTTCTTGTCTTGCATTTTGCTCTAGTTCATTGACTTTTTTTTCAAGTTCATCTATTTTTTGTCCTTGTTGCTTATTAGAAGTTTCAGTTGTTTCACTTCCTCAAACAAACCCATCAGGAGGGTTGTTTGAGATGTCAACTTCGGCAGTTCATCACTCATAAAGTTCAAAGATCTTTTTAGATCTTCCATATCTCCAGAATTATGTTCCAGTGGTTCTTTTTTTTTATTTAGACATTACTTACAGTAGTTTTTCGCTAGATGGCAGCAGTCCCCTATTTTTCATCCAGAGGCCGAGGCCTGGTCATCCAAGAGACCCACCAGACACCCACGTCAGCCGCGGCCAAACCCACAGGCACCTCCTTCCCACGACGAGCACCCCGTGGCCCCCCGGTCTCCAGCAGCCGGAAAAGATCACCGCTGATCGCCACTTCCAGGAAGCACGCAGGCCGGACGGCAGCCGGACGAATCCCACGTCGACAGTAGACCAGGTCCAGCAGCGACAGATCGCCGCACCGCCTCACCCCCCGGCTCGTCGACAACAATCCCTCAGCTCGTCCACTGAAGGTCCAGGTCCGGACGCGACGCAGACCAGGCAACCAGCTTCTGCCGCACCCAGCTCCGACGCCAGAGACCAGATTAAATCCCAGGTCCCAACAGTCCTCGGAATCCACAAAAGACAGTCGACTCCTAGCGAGCGCAAAAAACCAGGCAAGACAAAAAAATTCTTACAAAATTAGTCTGGTTATTCCATACGAAAATTTTAAATTAGTTTTAATTGTTTGAGTAGCTGCAACTGAGCTTCAGCAAGGCACAACACGACACGTCATGCTCCGCCCTCCGCCGTCTTCAATCTATCATGTGGACAACAACAAAATAAAAATAAAGAGTAGAGGATATGAGGGTGCAAACATCTGATTCAAAGTGATTCACCAGCATCTGATTCAAAGTGTGACAGTATTCCAACAGAAATCTACGGTGGCCCTGAGGTGCAAAACACATTAACAAATAAGGCGAAACACTTTAACAAAGTTCTGAAACAAATTAACAAATTCTGAAACACTTTAACAAATTCTGAAACACTTTAACAAAGTCCTGAAACAAATTAACAAAGTCTGAAACAAATTAACAAAGTCTGAAACAAATTAACAAAGTCTGAAACAAATTAACAAATTCTGAAACAAATTAACAAACAAGGCAAAACACTTTAACAAAGTCCTGAAACAAATTAACAAAGTCTGAAACAAATTAACAAAGTCTGAAACAAATTAACAAAGTCTGAAACAAATTAACAAACGAGGCAAAACAGTTTAACAAAATCCTGAAACAAATGAACAAGTCCTGAAACAAATGAACAAATTCTGAAACAAATTAACAAACAAGGCAAAACACTTTAACAAAGTCTGAAACAAATTAACAAATTCTGAAACAAATTAACAAACAAGGCAAAACACTTTAACAAAGCACTGAAACAAATTAACAAAAGAGTCAAAACACTTTAACAAAGTCTGAAACAAATTAACAAACGAGGCAAAACACTTTAACAAAGTCTGAAACAAATTAACAAATTCTGAAACAAATTAACAAACAAGGCAAAACACTTTAACAAAGCACTGAAACAAATTAACAAAAGAGTCAAAACACTTTAACAAAGTCTGAAACAAATTAACAAAAGAGTCAAAACACTTTAACAAAGTCTGAAACAAATTAACAAACGAGGCAAAACACTTTAACAAAGTCCTGAAACACATTAACAAATTCCGAAACACTTTAACAAACGAGAAATCACACGGAAAGGGAATGTCTTAACTCCGATGCTGACCCGGAAGTGATGACCCGGAAGTGATGACCCGGAAGCGGTCATTTCGACCAAAGTTGAACAACAGTCGAGTCGCGTTCGTCCTTTCTGTGGGACACTATAAGTATATTAACGCGGTTTATTTTTCGTGCAGTCGATCCTTGGAGTTTTTAAATGGGACAGAGCAGACGGATGCAGGAGAAGGGACATCTCAACATCCGGACAATGCTAAACAAAGTACCGTAAGTGCAGTGTAATAATTGTACCAATTATTATAATTTTTTTAATTTCTTTTTTGGAGGGGTTGGCATAACTTTAAGATAAGTTGTTGGAATAAATATGTTGAGTCAACTTGATAATAAAAATTAAAGGGGAAAAAAGTCAAATAAATGGAAGTATTTCATTTTAAAATTCAATTACATATCCAAGAAAATAGCCTAATTTTTAACTTTATGCTTTATTACTTCATAATAGGATACTTAATTGTTTCCACAATTAAAAAGAAAACTCCTGCATACCTGCATACTTTTGATAAAACTAGAAAAAAATACATATTTTCTTTATATAAATCCAGTCTTTTCTTTTGCCCTAAAATATAAATACATGTATATCAATAAATATTAAAAATAATTTTATATTGTTTTCTTCATAATTCCACCTTCTGGCTGGAAGCCCCTCTCCAAAAGGCATGAAGTGGACCATGGGCCACCAGTTGACAATCACAGTTATACCAATTTTTCAGCTCCATAGACAATTTATTTAGTGAGTAAAGGGTCAGAAATGGATCTTTTGATCATAAAGGTTGCAGACCCCTGATCTAGACCTAAGTTAAGATCACCTCCCATTACCAGTGAGCAATGCATGTGATTTGATAGAATAGAAAAGAGATCATGAAAAAAAGCAACATTATCCACATTTGGCCCATATATACTAACAATACAATATTTTTGGCTGAGTATTGTCAAGTATGCAGGAGAAAAGGGACTTTTATTGGTTGAAACCAGACTGAATTTCCTATTTTTGAATCTCTTTTAATAACACACTTTTATATCTTGGCTGAGCCCCCTTCTATTCACCCTGCTAACACACGACTGCACACCATCGTACAGCTCCAACCACTTCATCAAGTTTGCGGACGACACAACAGTGGTGGGTCTCATCAGCAACAACGATGAGACGGACTACAGGAACGAGGTGAGCCGCCTGGCCTTGTGGTGCGGACACAACAATCTCACTCTCAACGTGGAGAAGACAAAGGAGATTGTTGTGGACTTCAGGAAGAGGGATGCCCAACATGCCCCTCTGACCATCAACAGCACCGCAGTGGAGAGAGTAGACAGCACCAAGTTCCTGGGAGTGCACGTCTCAAAGGACCTGTCCTGGAGCAGGAACACTGCAGCACTGGCAAAGAAGGCTCACCAGCGTCTCTACTTTCTCCGCAAGCTGAAAAGGGCTGGAGCTTCAACCCCCATCATGAGCACCTTCTACAGAGGTGCCATAGAAAGTGTCCTGACCAGCTGCATCACTGTGTGGTTTGGTGCATGTACTGCATCCTGCCGCAAGAGCCTCCAGCGCATTGTGAGAGCAGCTGAGAAGATCGTGGGCACCTCCTTGCCCTCACTGCAGGACTTACACAGCAAACGCCTCACTCGGAAAGCCCACTGCATGGCAGGTGATCCCACACACCCACTACACAGCTGCTTCAGACTGCTGCCATCAGGGAGGAGACTGAGGAGTCTCCAGGCTCGAACCAGCAGACTGAGAGACAGCTCTGTTCATCAGGCAGTCAGGATGCTAAACACTCTGCCTGCTCTGCCCCCCCTCCCATTTGAACTGCCTTAACACTAAAACTTTCTCACACATTACCACACAACACAAAGATTTTAACACTGGACTCTGTGTCATCAAACGGGTTATTCACTAAACTCTCGGTCATGTGCTCATACAGTTTGCACTACTTCTCATACTTGCACTAATGTTTGTATTACATCACTGCCTATAATCATAATACTGTTTACATTCTCTGTTTACATTTATTAATACTGTTTACTTTTATTACTACTGCTTACATGTAATTACTACTGTTTACATTTACACTACTCTAATATCTACACCACTGCTGATACATATACAGTGTGCTCTGAACGGTCTTATTTAGGGATGCCCAATGTGCCTTACTGCATATGCCACTTTTTGCCTCTATAACAACATCAACTACTACCTCATACATATACTGTGTACATTAACTCATACGCTGCTTTGCCACTTTGCAAATGTCAATGCTAGAAACCTTTAGTTTATTTTAGTTATACTTTTTATACTCTTTTTTATACTAGTATGCAAAAACTCAGGACAGTATTATGTTCATTAAATGTTTAATGTTTTACTCTGATGCATGCTCAATAATCCAGGTAGAAAAATCTAAAAAAGCTAAGTCTGGTCCTCTGGACATTCAAAAAATAAAACAAAACAAAGCAAAAAAAATGTAGAAACGTTTCGTCTTTCGTCCGAAAGACTTCCTCAGTCTGAGTTGCTGTGTTCAGCTCAGTCTTATAAATAGCACCCTCCCACAGTGTTGCACAACCAGTTGGCTGATGACAGCCTGAAACCAGTTGCTCACATGATCAAGGAGGGCCATCAGCCTAACAATGGATCATTAGCACCCTGATGGTTGTTTGCTATTCACAGAGGGCTGAGTGATACTAGCAATAACAGCATTGTAAGAGGGGGACAGTTGAACCCGGAGGCCTCCACCTCTGTTTAATGATGGACGGTTTCTTTTCACAAAGATGGCCTCCTTTACTCCTCTCTCAAACCATCGTTCCTCTCTATCAAGGATGTGAACATCTTCATCCTTGAAAGAGTGACCGCTGGCCTGGAGATGAGTGTAGACTGCAGAGTCCTGACCTGATGATGTTGATCTTCTGTGCTGGGCCATCCTTTTGGCCAGTGGCTGTTTAGTTTCCCCGATATAAGACTGATCACAGCCCTCCTGACACTGAACAGCATACACAATATTACTCTGTTTGTGCCGGGGGACTGGATCTTTGGGATGAACCAGTCTTTGCCGTAATGTATTTTGGGGTTTAAAAGCCACTGGGACGTTGTGTTTAGAGAATAAACGTCTCAATGTCTCTGAAACTCCCGCAACATACGGAATGACCACTGGTCTGGGTCTGGGTTCCTTCTTTTCACCTGATGGCTGGCTGGAGTCCTGTTTGGGTTTCTTCTCTGCTTTCAGGAAGGCCCAGTTAGGATATCCACATTTCCCTAGAGCCTGTTTTGTGTGTGATTTCTCCTTCTGTCTGGCTCCTAAGTTAGTGGGGACGCTGTCTGCTCTGTGATACAGAGTCCTGATGACTCCTAACTTGTGCTCCAGAGGGTGATGGGAGTCGAACTGTAAATACTGGTCTGTGTGGGTGGGTTTGCGGTACACATCAGTTTGCAAATTTCCTCTATCAGAAACTGAGACCTCACAGTCCAAGAAAGCCAACCTGCCATTTTTTACATCTTCTCGTGTGAACTTGATATATTTATCCACAGAGTTGATGTGATCAGTGAAATGTTGGACTTCCTGAGATTTAATTTTAACCCAGGTGTCATCAACATACCTGAACCAATGACTTGGTGGTCTCCCTGAAAAGGAAGTCAAGGCTTTCTTTTCTACCTCCTCCATGTACAGGTTGGCAACAATAGGAGAAACTGGCGACCCCATAGCACACCCATGTTTCTGCCTATAATATTGCTCCCCATATGTGAAGTAGGTTGACTGCAGGCACAGTTTCAAGAGTTGACACAGTTGCTCTGTGGAAAGTGTGGTCCTGCTGTTCAGAGTGGTGTCTGATTTTAACCTTAAACAGACCACCTCTACTGCTTCATCAACAGGAATACATGTAAAGAGTGATGTGACATCAAAAGAGACCATTGTTTCATCAGTCTCCATGATGACACCCTTCACCTTCTCCACAAAGTCCATGGTGTTCTGTATGTGGTGTTCTGAGCTGCCAACTAAAGGGATGAGTACAGATGCCAGATATTTGGAAACATTGTAAGTGACTGAGTTAATCATGCTAACAATTGGTCTTAAAGGTACACCTTGTTTGTGGATTTTGGGTAAACCATACAGACTGGGTGTGGCCTCCCCTGGGTACAGTCTGTGGTACAGAATACTGTCAATAGCCTTGTCCTGCTTTAAAATTTTCAGGCAATCTATCAACTTCTTCTTGTAACCACTTCCTGGATCTCTTTTCAGCGGTTCATAAGTGGTTACGTCACTAAGGAGTGACATAACTTTCTCATGATAGTCTTTCTGGTTCAAAATCACTGTGCACCTTCCTTTGTCTGCTGGGAGAATTATGATGTTTTTGTCCTTGCTAAGAGTGTTGAGTGCATCTTTCTCTTCTCTACTGATGTTGGAAGGTGGTGGTTTAGCATTACTGAGACAGGCTGAAACTTTGACTCTGAGTTGTTCTGCTTCAAACTCTCTAATTTTGTTGTTACGGATGGCTGACTCAGTGGCTGTGATCATCTCTACTAGAGGAATTCTACTTGGTGCCACTGCAAAGTTTAGTCCCCTGGCAAGAATCTCTGTCTCTGGCTGGGTGAGCTGTCTGTCAGATAAATTCTTCACCCACGTCTCTGTCTCCCTGGCATGTAGCTGTGTAGTGAAGTGTTGCCTTACACTGAACGTGTTGTTATTGGAATTGTGATGGTGTTGACGAGTTATCAGTAAGTTAAATTTGTTTTGCTGTCGAGTCTTGGACCTGGCATGCTGTGCTAAGCGTGCCTGATCTGTACAGTCCATCACTTGCTGAAGTGTGGTCTGATCTAGGCACGTTGTTAGTTTTTGTTTAATGTGCTCTTCTTTGGTCTTCAAGGCCTCAATAGTAAAATTGGTCTGTCTTACCCGTTCATTCAGCAGCTGCGTCTGTGCCTTCTGAAGGATCTTGCTTGCTCGGTCCCCGCTGACCGACGATTTCAGTTCCAGGCTCTTGGGAATGATGCCACTTTGTCTGCATCTAAGGTTGAATCGCAAGTGGTTCCTGTAGTCTGCCCTCTTCCTAGCTGTTTTCTCAAACTCTCTAACAAGTTTGAGGCAATCCTGGCCAAAGTGGTTCAAAATACTCTGATGCATGCTCAATAATCCAGGTAGAAAAATCTAAAAAAGCTAAGTCTGGTCCTCTGGACATTCAAAAAATAAAACAAAACAAAGCAAAAAAAATGTAGAAACGTTTCGTCTTTCGTCCGAAAGACTTCCTCAGTCTGAGTTGCTGTGTTCAGCTCAGTCTTATAAATAGCACCCTCCCACAGTGTTGCACAACCAGTTGGCTGATGACAGCCTGAAACCAGTTGCTCACATGATCAAGGAGGGCCATCAGCCTAACAATGGATCATTAGCACCCTGATGGTTGTTTGCTATTCACAGAGGGCTGAGTGATACTAGCAATAACAGCATTGTAAGAGGGGGACAGTTGAACCCGGAGGCCTCCACCTCTGTTTAATGATGGACGGTTTCTTTTCACAAAGATGGCCTCCTTTACTCCTCTCTCAAACCATCGTTCCTCTCTATCAAGGATGTGAACATCTTCATCCTTGAAAGAGTGACCGCTGGCGTGGAGATGAGTGTAGACTGCAGAGTCCTGACCTGATGATGTTGATCTTCTGTGCTGGGCCATCCTTTTGGCCAGTGGCTGTTTAGTTTCCCCGATATAAGACTGATCACAGCCCTCCTGACACTGAACAGCATACACAATATTACTCTGTTTGTGCCGGGGGACTGGATCTTTGGGATGAACCAGTCTTTGCCGTAATGTATTTTGGGGTTTAAAAGCCACTGGGACGTTGTGTTTAGAGAATAAACGTCTCAATGTCTCTGAAACTCCCGCAACATACGGAATGACCACTGGTCTGGGTCTGGGTTCCTTCTTTTCACCTGATGGCTGGCTGGAGTCCTGTTTGGGTTTCTTCTCTGCTTTCAGGAAGGCCCAGTTAGGATATCCACATTTCCCTAGAGCCTGTTTTGTGTGTGATTTCTCCTTCTGTCTGGCTCCTAAGTTAGTGGGGACGCTGTCTGCTCTGTGATACAGAGTCCTGATGACTCCTAACTTGTGCTCCAGAGGGTGATGGGAGTCGAACTGTAAATACTGGTCTGTGTGGGTGGGTTTGCGGTACACATCAGTTTGCAAATTTCCTCTATCAGAAACTGAGACCTCACAGTCCAAGAAAGCCAACCTGCCATTTTTTACATCTTCTCGTGTGAACTTGATATATTTATCCACAGAGTTGATGTGATCAGTGAAATGTTGGACTTCCTGAGATTTAATTTTAACCCAGGTGTCATCAACATACCTGAACCAATGACTTGGTGGTCTCCCTGAAAAGGAAGTCAAGGCTTTCTTTTCTACCTCCTCCATGTACAGGTTGGCAACAATAGGAGAAACTGGCGACCCCATAGCACACCCATGTTTCTGCCTATAATATTGCTCCCCATATGTGAAGTAGGTTGACTGCAGGCACAGTTTCAAGAGTTGACACAGTTGCTCTGTGGAAAGTGTGGTCCTGCTGTTCAGAGTGGTGTCTGATTTTAACCTTAAACAGACCACCTCTACTGCTTCATCAACAGGAATGCACGTAAAGAGTGATGTGACATCAAAAGAGACCATTGTTTCATCAGTCTCCATGATGACACCCTTCACCTTCTCCACAAAGTCCATGGTGTTCTGTATGTGGTGTTCTGAGCTGCCAACTAAAGGGATGAGTACAGATGCCAGATATTTGGAAACATTGTAAGTGACCGAGTTAATCATGCTAACAATTGGTCTTAAAGGTACACCTTGTTTGTGGATTTTGGGTAAACCATACAGACTGCTATTTATAAGACTGAGCTGAACACAGCAACTCAGACTGAGGAAGTCTTTCGGACGAAAGACGAAACGTTTCTACATTTTTTTTGCTTTGTTTTGTTTTATTTTTTGAATGTCCAGAGGACCAGACTTAGCTTTTTTACACACATACACAAGTTGCGTCTTGGACCAAACGGTTTTAGAAAATTTTGAGTCTGAAAAGTCACCCAAAATATCCTCTTAGCGGCTTAAATAGAGAGAATACAGAGAAGGAAAACATGGGCTTCTGGTGTTCTGTTTTTTCTGCTGGAGCCAGACTCACCATCTTTGGATATGTTGTGGTATCCCTGTGGGACGTGTACACATTGGTCCCTGTCCAATATGACCCCGTTTTGGGGGGTGAAACGAAGGGGCTTTTACGCCTGCTTTTTCCAGCATACAATTACCCGTATGATGATGATGATGTGGAGCTACTGGCTGACTCCTAATTATCACTGCCTTGCTATTCTGGATGGTGTTACTCCTAACAAAACCCGCTGTGGGCCT
This sequence comes from Garcialebias charrua, assembly GCA_038048925.1. Taxonomy (NCBI): domain Eukaryota; kingdom Metazoa; phylum Chordata; class Actinopteri; order Cyprinodontiformes; family Rivulidae; genus Garcialebias; species Garcialebias charrua. The sequence continues at coordinate 29,909 of JBBPBX010021433.1, forward strand.
GTTTACCTCTGTTCACCTTGGTTAACTAATCAAACTCGAGAACTCAGGCGCTCTTGTCTGAAAACAGAATGCCTGTGGAAGAGGACTGGTTTGGTTGCCCACCGGGAATATTTTAAAGAGGTCCTTGAAGCTTATAACAAGGCAGTTAGTGATTCATTCAACCTTTATTTATACAGGTTAGTCTCGTTGAGCCACGTGGACTCATTTGCAAGAGAGACCTGATTTCTAACAAAGAGTGAAGAGAAATAAAGGAGTTAACAACAAGTCAACAGAAAAAACAGAACAACACTATGCAAAAAAAGAAAATCAACAGTCTACATACATACAATATCAACAATGTGACATAGTAATGTGATACCAGGTCATCTTATTTTAGCAATATCCTTCACCAGAACAAAAACAATCCTAAAGTGTTATTTAATATTATCAGCAGTATTGTATCTCCTCCAGCGCACCATGCTTCATTAACCTCAAACAATGACTGTAACATGTTCCTCAGTTTTTTTCATAAAGAAGTTGATGGACCTGAAATCCAATATATCTCGTAGCTTTGCTACCTTTCATGAAGAGCCTCAGTGTTCTGTCATTTTCTTCGTTTGTTCCATCCATCCATCGTTTTTTCGTCCGCTTATCCGGGGTCGGGTCGCGGGAGTAGCAACCTAAGTAGGGAGACCCAGACTTCCCTCTCCCCAGCCACTTGGAGCAGCTCCTCTGGGGGAATCCCAAGGCGTTCCCAGGCCAGCCGAGAAACATAGTCCCTCCAGCGTGTCTTGGGTCTTCATCTGGGTCTCCTCCTGGTGGGACATGCCTGGAACACCTCACCAGGGAGGCGTCCAGGAGGCACCCTAACCAGATGCCCAAGCCACCTCAACTGGCTCCTCTCGATGTGGAGAAGCAACGGCTCTACTCTGAGTCCCTCCCGGATGACTGAGCTTCTCACCCTATCTCTAGGGAGAGTTCAGACATCCTGCGGAGAAAACTCATTTCAGCCGCTTGTATCCGAGATCTCGTTCTTTCGGTCACAACCCAAAGCTCATGACCATAGATGAGGGTGGGAACGTAGATCGATCGGTAAATTGAGAACTTTGCCTTTCGACTCAGCTCTCTCTTCACTACTACAGACCGGTACAGCGCCCGCTTCACTGCGGATGCTGCACCTATCCATCCGCCTATCGATCTCACGCTCCAGTTTTCCATTATTCGTGAACAAGACCCCGAGATACTTAAACTCCTCCACTTGGGGCAGGACCTCCTCCCCGACCTGGAGAGTGCACTCTACCCTTTTCCGGCTCAAGACCATGGCCTCGGATTTGGAGGAACTGATCCTCATCCCGGCCGCATCACACTCGGCTGCAAACCGCTCCAGCGAAAGCTGTAGATCACGACCTGATGAAGCCAATAGGACCACATCATCTGTAAAAAAAACAGAGAAGCGATTCTAAGGGCACCAAAACGGATCCTCTCAACACCTTGGCTGAGCCTAGAAATTCTGTCCATAAAAGTTATGAACAGAATCGGTGACAAAGGGCAACCTTGGCGGAGTCCAACTCTCACTGGAAACGAGCCTGACTTACTGCCGGAAATGCGGACCAGGCGCTGACACCGGTCGTACAGGGACCTAACAGCCCATATCAATGGGCCCGGTACCCCATACTCCCGGAGTACCCCCCACAGAACCCCCCGAGGGACGCGGTCGAATGCCTTTTACAAGTCCACAAAGCACATGTAAACTGGTTGGGCAAACTCCCATGCGCCCTCCTGGATCCTGCTAAGAGAGTAGAGCTGGTTCAATGTTCCACGACCAGCACGAAAACCACACTGTTCCTCCATGTTTTTCTCATCACGGCTGGTGATTTCAACCATGCAGATTTAAAGAGTGTATTTCAAAAAACATACAAAAACATAAACTTTTGCAACAAGAGGAAACAACACACTGGACCAAGTTTACACCACCATGAAAAATGCCTACAGAGCCCTTCCCTCCCCCACATTGATGCTTCTGACCATATCTATGTTATGCTAAAGCTAGCATACAGGCCGCTGGTGAAAGTCACAAAACCAGTCTGCAAGCAGATACGAGTGTGGCCAGAGGGGTCTTCAGAGGCACTCCAGGACTGTTTTGACACCACAGATTGGGGTATGTTCAAAGAAGCTGCTACCACAAACAACAACACATGTCTCCAGGAGTACTCAGACACTGTATGTTCATACATCACCAAGTGCATTGATGATGTTACCAACCTCAAAACCATCACTTTTCGGGCTAATCAGAAGCCATGGCTGACAGCTGAGGTTTACAGACTCCTGAAAGCCAGGAATGCTGCCTTCAAAGCGGGAGATCAGGTGGGCCTGAAGGCAGCCAGAAAGAACCTGAATCTGGGCATCAGAGAGGCCAAGGAGCAGTATTCTAGGAAAATAGCTCACCGTTTCAAGGACAGCAAGGATACACGCAGTCTGTGGTAGGGAATACAGACCATCACAAACTACAACCCCCCCCTCCCCAGACCTGTGACAGCTCAACCTCTACGCTGAATGAACTGAATGAGTTCTTTGCTCAGTTTGAGGCAAGTAATAGCACACCTGTACATAAACTCCCTCCCTCTCCTGATGGCCAGGTGCTGGCACTGTCCTCAGACAGCGTAAGGCGATCATTTATCAAGATTAATGCCGGAAGGCCTCTGGTCCTGACAACATACCTGGTCGTGTACTGAAGGACTGTGCAAGGGAACTCGCAGCGGTCTTCAGGGACATCTTTAACATCTCACTGAGCCAGACTATCGTCCCCACCTGTTTCAAAGCCACCACCATCATCCCTGTCCCAAAGAAGGCAATGCCCGCATGCCTCAATGAATATCGCCCAGTAGCACTCACCTCCATCCTGATGAAGTGCTTTCAACGGCTAGTCATGAAAAGCATCACATCTGTCCTCCCTGCCTCCCTGGATCCCTTCCAATTTGCATACCGACCTAATCGCTCAACCGACGATGCCATCTCCTCTGCCCTTCCACACAGCTCTCACACATCTGGACACGAAGGACTCTTATGTTAGAATGCTGTTCATCGACTTCAGCTCGGCATTCAACACCATCATCCCCCAACAGCTCATCCATAAACTGGACAGTCTGGGGCTGAACACCTCAATGTGTAACTGGCTGCTAGACTTCCTGACCGGGAGACCACAGACAGTACGGATCGGGAGTAACACATCTAGCACCATCACATTGAACACAGGGGCCCCACAAGGATGTGTGCTGAGCCCCCTTCTATTCACCCTGCTAACACACGACTGCACACCATCGTACAGCTCCAACCACTTCATCAAGTTTGCGGACGACACAACAGTGGTAGGTCTCATCAGCAACAACGATGAGACGGACTACAGGAACGAGGTGAGCCGCTTGGCCTTGTGGTGCGGACACAACAATCTCACTCTCAACGTGGAGAAGACAAAGGAGATTGTCGTGGACTTCAGGAAGAGGGATGCACAACATGCCCCTCTGACCATCAACAGCACCGCAGTGGAGAGAGTGGACAGCACCAAGTTCCTGGGAGTGCACGTCTCAAAGGACCTGTCCTGGAGCAGGAACACTGCAGCACTGGCCAAGAAGGCTCACCAGCGCCTCTACTTTCTCCGCAAGCTGAAAAGGGCTGGAGCTTCAACCCCCATCATGTGCACCTTCTACAGGGGTGCCATAGAAAGTGTCCTGACCAGCTGCATCACGGTGTGGTTTGGTGCATGCACTGCATCATGCCGCAAGAGCCTCCAGCGCATCGTGAAAGCAGCTGAGAAGATCGTCGGCACCTCCTTGCCCTCACTGCAGGACTTACACAGCAAACACCTCACTCGGAAAGCCCACTGCATGGCAGGTGATCCCACACACCCACTACACAGCCACTTTAGACTGCTGCCATCAGGGAGGAGACTAAGGAGTCTCCAGGCTCGAACCAGCAGACTGAGAGACAGCTCTGTTCATCAGGCAGTCAGAATGCTAAACACTCTGCCTGCTCTGCCTCCCCTCCCATTTGAACTGCCTTAACACAAAAAAACTTTCTCACACATTACCACTCAACACAAAGTTTTTAACACTGGACCCTGTGTCATCAAACGGGTTATTCACTAAACTCTCGGTCATGTACTCATTCAGTTTGCACTACTTCTCATATTTGCACTAATGTTTGTATTACATTACTGCCTATAGTCATACTACTGTTTACATTCACTGTTTACATTTATTAATACGGTTTACATTTATTACTACTGCTTTACATTTATTACTACTGTTTACATTTACACTACTTTTATCTACACTACTGCAGATACATATACAGCATTCTCTGACTAGCCTTATCTAAGGATGCCAAATGTGCCTTATGTGCCTCACTGCATATGCCACTTTGCCTCTATACCAACATCAACTACCTCCAGTGGTGGAGAAAGTACTCAAACACTGTACTTAAGTAAAAGTACAAATAAACAGACAAAAATGTACTCTAGTAAAAGTAGAAGTACCATATTAATGTTTTTACTTAAGTAGAAGTAAATAAGTACTTGATTTTAAAAATACTTTAAAGTATTAAAGTAAAAGTACTTGCTGAATGTATTACCTAATCCAATGATCTACAATATCACAAGTGTGCATACTGTATGTATATTTTCTGTAATACATTAATAGTGTTGAGTCATTTTAATGAACAATGCTGCAGATAATACAGTACTGTACATGTTTTTATTGTGTTTACTCTGTGACACAGTTCACACTTGGACTTGTGATTTTGTGCGTCAGAACTTCAGGGATGACCTACAGAGTTAAATGACATTAAGCAAAATAAGAAAGATTATACCTGTGAAAGTTTTTATTTAACACAAACCAATGTGTCATTTTAACTGTAGTAAACACATTTAAGTAAAAGTTGTCTGACAGAAAAAAAGGAGCATTAGACACAACTAACAAATGAACATCTGATCATTTCAACTGCAGTTTGTCATCAACTCTAGTTAAAATACTGTCAAGTCAACTTTGTAATGGGTCAATAGTGAACAATATTTTACCTTCCTGACACCATTTTCGAAACTTGGACCTGAGTGTTGAGTCATTTGGAGACATCTCTTGTCTTCTAACATCATGAACTGACACATTTTAATATTGCAGCAATAATTTCTTGTTCAAGTTCAAATGAAGTTGGTTTTCAAAGTTTTTTTAGTCCAGTCTGGCTCTTTTGGGAGAGAGAATCTGTCTGAACAGAATCTGACTGAACAGTCTTTCAATAGTCTTTCAGTAATAGTCTTTGAATAATGTTTCAATAAGGCCATGGGTGTTGGTGTATTTTCTGGCAGAATCTCTGTGGTGGAATTCATTTTGCGTGTGTTAGTGGTGCTGTGGGTGCTCCCAGCTCAATGTATATACTAGAATATATGTCATTGATTCAGCTCTTCTTGAAGACGGGTGTAATGTTACCTGTCCACTTTGCAGTGATTCAATGGACCAACTCCCATCTTGACATCATTTCAAACTAACGACAAATCAAAAAGCTGCAACATGAATGTAACTTGTAACTTAACACATTATAGAAATGTAGTGTAGTAGAAAGTACAGATACTTCATGTAAAATGTAGTGGAGTAAAAGTAAAAAGTACCCATGTTTAACTCTACTTAAGTAAAGTACAGATACATGAAAAATTTATTTAAGTACAGTAACAAAGTATTTATACTTAGTTACATCCCACCACTGACTACCTCATACATATACTGTGTAATTAACTTATATGCTGCTGTGCCACTCTTTGCAAATGTCAATGCTAGAACCTTCAGTTTATTTTATAGATATACTTTTTATACTTTTTATACTACTATGCAAAAACTCAGGACAGTATTACACTTTTATTATTTCATTTTATGCTTATGTTCATTGGGTGTTTGGTGTTTCAGGGGTGTTGGGTGTTTCAGTGTTGGTGTAAATTTTCATACTTTTATACTATTATGAAAAAACTCAGGACAGTGTTACACTTTTGCTATTTTATGCTTATGTTTATTAAATGTTTTAGTGTTTAGTGTTTAGATGGTTACTGTTGCACCGAGGGACTGAGAGAAAAGCAATTTCGGTCCTGTGTATGTCCTGTACATACTGTATTGCAGTTCTGACAATAAAGTTGACTTTGACTTTGAATCCGAGGTTCGACTATCCGACGGACCCTCTTCTCCAGAACCCCTGAATAGACCTTACCAGGGAGGCTTAAGAGTGTGATCCCCCTATAGTTGGAACACACTCTACGGTTCCCCATTTTGAATAGAGGAACCACCACCCCAGTCTGCCAATCCAAGGGAACTGCCCCTGATGTCCACGCGATATTGCAGTGTGTAAGCCAACACAACCCCACAACATCCAGAGCCCTAAGGAACTCAGGGCAAATCTCATCCATCCCCGGAGCCCTACCACCGCAGAGCTTTTTAACCACCTCGGTGACCTCAGCACCAGAGATTGGAGAGCCCGACCCAAAGTCCCAAGGCTCCCCTTCCTCAGTGGAAGACGTGCCAGTAGGATTGAGGAGGTCTTCGAAGTACTCCGCCCACCGACTCACAACATCCCGAGTTGAGGTCAACAGCATGCCATCCCCACCATAAATGGTGTTGGTCGCGTACCACTTTCCCCCCCTGAGACGCCGGATGGTGGACTAGAATCGCTTCGAAGCCGTACGGAAGTCATTCTCCATGGCCTCTCCGAACTCCTCCCACGCCCGAGTTTTTACCTCAGCAACCACCCGAGCCGCATGCCGCTTGGACTGTCGGTACCTATCTGCTGCTTCCGGGGTCCCACAGGCCAAAAAGGCCTAACAGGACTCCTTCAGCATGACAGCATCCCTCACCGCCGGTGTCCACCACCGGGTTCGAGGGTTGCCACCACGACAGGCACCAACAACCTTGCGGCCACAACTCTGATAAGCTGCCTCGACAATAGAGGTGCGGAACATGGCCCACTCGGGCTCAATGTCCCCCGCCTCCCTCGGAACGTGCTCAAAGCTCTCCCGGAGGTGGGAGTTAAAGCTCTGTCTTACGGGAGACTCTGCCAGACGTTCCCAGCAGACCCTCACAATACGTTTGGGTCTGCCAGGTCTGACCGGCATCCTCCCCCACCATGGGAGCCAACTCACCACCAGGTAGTGGTCAGTTGACAGCTCCGCCCCTCTCTTCACCCGAGTGTCCAGGACATACGGCCGCAGATCAGATGAGACAACAACAAAGTCGATCATCGAACTACGACCTAGGGTGTCCTGGTGCCAAGAGCACATATGTACACCCTTATGCCTGAACATGCCCAGCTGGCATTTTGACGTCTAGTCACCGTTGAATCAACATCTGACGGTCGTGTTGGATAACCGTTGAATTTTGTGTTGATTTTGCAAATCTAATCAACGTTGAAGTAGCAACATCATTTCTACGTCAGATTCTCAACGTTGAAGTAGCAACATCATTTCAACGTCAGATTTCTCAACATAGGTGAATTTGCCAACGTTTATTCAATATTGATTTTGGTTTAGATTTTGCAAATCTAATCAACGTTGAGGTAGCAACGCCATTTCCACGTCAGATTTCTCAACATATTAAGTCCTGCATTTTAACAGTTTGACACAAAAATACATTTTGATCACTGTTTCAAGTATTGAGGTGCTGATGTGATCTCATCATATAACAGTGCCACCCTAATTGGACTTGTCTATTTTCACTATGAACATAGCAATCACAAAAATGTCTGAAAAATAATTTAATCTACATTACATGTTTACAACACAGTCAGCTAGGAAGAATCCAACAGAGACCAGAAATTTAGAAAACTGCTTTATTGTCTTAGACAATAATAATTAAAAAAAATGGCCCAAACATTGGGCAACACTGAAAGGAATTCTTGTCCATTTCTGCTTTTAAAGCACTTAAATCAATTTTAAATATTTATATACAGATTTCCTGTAAAATCAAAAAGATAAAGAAGATGTGGGCACTCAGCCTGGGTACAGCTGCTACTGGACCCCCAGGGTGTCTTTGGTGAACCTGTAGCCAGGATGTGGGCACTCAGCCTGGGTACACTTGCTCGAGGACCCCACGGGTGTCTTTGGTGAACCTGTAGCCAGGACGCGTCTCATACCCAGGAAAGGGACTGCCTGTCTTGGCCAAGGCTGACTGATCTGTTTAAAAAATAAACACAAAAGAAGAACATTTCTACAGCAGCTATTGTAAATGGTGGTATAATTTTAAGCAGTGGGAATGATAATTTTGCACCACAATTTTTAGCTTAACTGGAAAAAAAAGAAAAATGAACATGTGACATTTGCTGAAGTCAGTAAAAGTTGTTCAGACTAAGCAACGTGCTGCATTTATACTGTCAATATTATACTTTTGATCACAATTTACCTTTGTCCACGAGAGGAAGACCTCGACCTCCAACGCCGCCTCTGAGAAAGGGACTGTCTTGGCCAGGTCTGACTGATCTGTTTAAAGCATGCAACAGCAAAATTGGTACACATCGCATCGTGAGTTAGATGAATTGTTACATCTCTAATTTTGATCATATTTAAATTAAATACCTTTGATCATTAGAAAGAGACTCAGAGGGACTCCTGCTACCATTGCATCCCAAGATTTGAGATTGAGTGCTTGAGGGGATGTCCATCGGGGTTCTTTCTGCATTTTAGAGGGTTTAAACATAAGTGTTAATATGTCAAAAATGTAAATTACTTTACACAAGGTTTCCAAGTACCCCAAGGGGTACGTGTACCCCCATTTGAGATACAGTGGAATACTAAACTTAAAAATATTTGATACTCAAAGACAAAACGGGTCTCACACAAATACATACCAAAATGAGCATTTGTCGTTTGTGGAGGAGTAGGCAGTATAGGGGATAATTAAGTTTTATCGTTTAATGTTAAACATATTTCTGAGACATTTTAGGCTTAGTGGCCTAACAGAGCAGACAAAAACATTAACACTAACACTGGACTGTTGTCTGCTAAATGAGGTGGTTGAAAAAAAAAAGAGCTGGAGTTTAATGTTTTTGTCTGCTCTGTTAGGCACTGTTTCTCAAATGGGGGTACACGTACCTTCTCTGACCCCGGTCTCTATGCGTGTGTGTTGGTCTGCTGAAGGCGTGGACAGATGCAGCAGAGGCCCCGCTCCCGGAAGGAAGTCGTTGTTTGGGTCCTCAGCGTAGATACGAGCCTCAAACGAGTGGCCCCTCAGGGTTATGTCGTCCTGGAGGAGGGGCAGGGCAGGGGCTCCCCTGCTGCCACCTGGAAGAGATTTTTATTACAAAATAAACTAAACTTTTAGTATAAGTTATGGTTTCCAGAGAGTTTTCAGCTCTCCGTCTCACCCTGAGCTGCCACTCCACCAGGTCGGTTCCAGTGATCATCTCGGTGACGGGATGCTCCACCTGCAGCCTCGTGTTCATCTCCATGAAGTAGAAGTTGTGCTGAGCGTCCATTATAAACTCCACAGTACCTGCAGGAATGGATCACAACATTTGTAGTGGGTGTGTGTAATAAGTCGCTGTGGTGGGAGGAGTTTAGCTTTGCGTGTCTTCACCTGCTCCAACGTAGCTCACGGCTTTAGCTGCTCTGACAGCTGCCTCTCCAAGTTTCCTCCGAACCTCAGGGCTTATCCCAGGCTGAGAAAGTCCAGGTGGAAATATGGAGGAAGGTAAAGGATAAACATGTTCACAAGTGTCTATAAAACATATCCACATAATTTAAACCTCAGGTGAAGAAGGTGCTGGTAACCTGTTGTGATTCATGAAAAAAGCTTCAAAACAAAATGCTTCTTAAGATCCCTCACACTTTTGAAGCCTCACTGACCACAAAAAGCTGCCTGCAGTTAAATCCCAAAGTTGCTACAATCTTAAGGGAACAGAGATTTTTGTAAAACCACAGTACAAAACCAGATTAAAAGGGACGATCTACTTCAATACAGGGAATTGGATTGTGGAATGGTTTGGAAAATGATGTAAAAAAAAAAAAAAGCAAATTCAATGTTTATGTTTAAGAGAATGATCAAAACTAAATTGTTGAAAAAACACATAAATTAGTTAAATGTGAAATGTACTAGAAATTGAAAATTGGGATGAGTTATTAATTTTGTTCTGTTATTTATAGATGATTATTGTTTGAATTGATTTTTCAATTGATTGTTTTAAAAAAGGGGCAGGTATAATAAGATTCTTCTTCTTTCTGCTACCTTTCATTGTATGTTTTGTTTTCATACAATATGTGAAATTGTTTTGTGTTTTAAATTAAAATAAATAAATAAATCATGTTTTTACTCAAATAATTCACGGGACTAAAAACAAATATTAAGAAGAAAATAATGTCACAATTACACAACGATGGAAGGATTACTTCACAAAAAGTACCTCAACTTCATGTCCGGATCTTTGAATTTAAAATGTCTCATGTGACAAAGATGCTGAATATAAACCCTCTGTTTTGATTAAACCGTGTCAAACGGACATCTGTTTTAAATGTAAACAGCTGTGAACTCCACTCACCCCTGGAGCTTCCTCTATGATCTTCTGATGTCTCCGCTGGACGCTGCAGTCCCTCTCAAACAGATAGACGGCGTTACCGTGCATGTCTCCAAACACTTGAACCTCTACATGTCTGCCAACAACACACAGCGAGACATTTGAAAACTTGCTAGTTCTTCAAAGACCAAATCAAACAGTCCTCTGAGCGTACCTGGGATCCTCTACGAACTTCTCAATAAGCATGACGTCATCATTGAAGGACTTCCTGGCTTCACGTCTCGCTGACTCCAGCTGTTCGATGAAGTCCGAGTCTGACCGGGCGATACGCATTCCCTAAAACACGCAAGGTTCAAATCAAGCTCGTGGAAGTTATGCTATCAAAGTTATTTCAGTTCTTCTCTGCGTCCTTTCACCTTCCCTCCTCCTCCACGGACTGCCTTGATCATCACAGGATAACCAATCTTTGCAGCCTCTGCCTGCAGCCTCTCGTTGGTTTGGTCCTCTCCATGGTAACCACCTATGATTGGCACCCCAGCAGCTGACATGATGTGTTTGGATGTGCTGAGACAAGAAAAAAAAAACTTGCATTATAACTTTTGGAAAAAAATGTCTACAGTTGCAAAGACGCTCAGTCCTCATCAGAAAAACTCAAAAATATGTGTTTCAGGAAGGTGGGTCACCTCTTGATGCCCATGTCTCGGATGGCTGAAGAAGGCGGTCCGATGAAGATGATTCCTTCCTGTTTACAAGCTTCTGCAAACTCTGTTTTCTGACAGGAAGCCATAACCAGGATGGACTGCCTGTAAACACAAACGTGTAACGTTTAATGAAGAGAAAGGTGGAAATTATTATTTTTTTAAAGATGGAGGATGAAACGTTCTTTATGACTTTAAGGAGAAAAAGTGGCCTGAGTGTCGTGTTCCTCACATGGGACCCTGACCTCCTGGCCACTTCTAAAACTTTCTCCATGGAGAGGCAACTCTGTTGGGAAGGAGAAGGCTCGATGTGGTAGGCCTCATCTGCCTACACATGAAGCAGAAGAACAGTTTAAGATCACCATGCCTCATTCTGTTCTGCAAAGAAGACAGAGATGAATGAGAATATTTGATTAAGTGTCTTACCATGGCCACATGCATGTGTCTGTCTGTTTTTAACACTGGACTGCTAGCCTGGCTCCGCACGCTAGCAGTCCGAGCTAGTTAGCTCGGACCGCTAGCTAGCTAGCTAGCTCGAAAATATCGGCACAGCTAGTAAAGCCGTTGGTAAATTCTGCGGTTGACTGTATGCCCCAAAATAATCGTTCAAAGTTTGTCACGGGTTTATTAACTAATGTGATTTACAAAACTTTACTTACTGTTGTTGTAGTTGCTAGCCCGCGCAAAGCCTAGAAGATAGACGATCCACATCACGCATGCGCACACCTTTCTTCTTCTTCTTCTGTGAGGTTTTGTGGCAGTTTACATTCTTCCGGTGTATTACCGCCATCTAGTGCGCACACCGTTCACCATACAAAAAAAAAAGAAGAAAAAAAAAGTTCCGAAAAGATGCCGGGAGAAAATAAAAAGGGTTGAAGAACTCATAACATTAGATTCATAGTTGAGGTTTCAACATTGCATCACTATTCATGTGTCAACACTTTTCCAACGGTTAATTAATCAACATTGATTGGATGTTGGAACAAGGTTATTTTTCAACTAACATATTCCAGCAAAATCTTTTTGTCACGTTTGTGAAAAATAATGTTGATAATACATACAACTCAAAACTGGTTTATATTTCAAAGGTGAATCCATAGTGAGTTAACAACACCGTTTCAATGGTTTGGTGTTCAACATTGTTTTGATGTTGAATGAATGTTTTTTCTTAAACTGACGCTATTTCAACCATATTTAAACGTTTAAAGTCGGTCGAATGCCAGCTGGGTGGTGTTCATTATGTACAATCCATGACGAGCACAGAAGTCCAA
>JBBPBX010021434.1:0-22200 GCA_038048925.1 Garcialebias charrua
AGACGGCTGAGACGAGCTGGTCTGAGAAGCTCAGTCCTCACCTCCTTCTACAGGTGTGCAATGGAGAGCATCCTGTGCTCCAGCATCAATGTGTGGCATGGAGGCTGCACAGCTGCAGAAAGAAAAGCTCTACAGAGAGTGGTGAAGGCTGCACAGAAGTCTGTTGGAGTCAGTCTCCCCACCATCACAGACATCTACACCTACAGATGCAGGAATAGTGCCACCTGCATCATGAAGGACCCCACTCACCCAGCACACACACTTTTGCCCCACTCCCCTCAGGAAGGAGGTTGAGGAGCATTAAGTGTAGAACCACTAGACTGAGGAACAGCTTCTACCCTGTTTCGGCTTACCTACCCTGCCGGATCTGGTTGGCTCTCTGGCTCAGGGTAGTGGCAGTGGGATCCAGAGAGAAGCCGGACCTACAGCAATGCGTCCCTGCTTGTTAGTCATCATGGGTCGGCTACCAGCTCTTGGAGGTCCAGTTCTGCTCTGGTTCTGGTCCATTTAGGTGGGTTCGTGCAGCTCTCTGCATCTGCTGGGCGCTGAAGTCACTCTATGAATAAGGACCCAACTCTTTCTGATCATATCAAAACTTTCCCTTTAGTGTTTCAACAGAAGAAAACAGGACTTCTGGGCATGGCCCTGTTGGCTTCTGGGAAATTTAGTCATGAGCTGGAATACATTGTAGGCTTCATGAAAGAAAACTACAAAATGTCAGCGCCTGTCCAAAGTACAGATTTTTTTGTTAACTTTTTACTGTACAGTATCCATAATGTCCCAATCATGTGAGTAACATTAAAGTTGACAATCATGTGTCCTCTACAATTTATTTTATTTCATGTTCAATCTTACTTTGAAAAACCGCAAAAGAGAAAGTCCACGAAAGTTGAACCGTGAAGTAGCAAGGGAACCACTGTATAAGAGTAAAGGGCTTCATGCGTGTTTGTTGTCGTGTGTTCAGCTGGATGAGTCTCATAACCAGACGAGGAAGCTGCAGAGGTCTCTGGATGAGCAGGTGGAGCAGACTGAGAATCTGCAGGTACAACTGGAGCACCTTCAGTCCAGGTGAGACACACACAAACACACACATTTTATGGTTCTTTGGAGAACAATAAATAAGAATGTGGCATACCAGAAATCAGTCAAAGTTTGGGGTGCTCAGAGTAATTCTATCTAGTAATATTGCGCTAAATGCTGCGCTGCATTAATGGTTGGCAAACAGGGAGTTTAATTTACTCACAGAAATACAAGTACAGTACAGTAGAATGATTTGCAATAGCTATTGCCCTCCTATATTCTTATGACCAGCCATGAAGTACCCAACTGTGAAGCTGCCAGACTGTCTGTAATCCTCACTTCGCCTCGTCTTACAAGCTGAACTTCAGCTGTGTGTGTGCACCTGCCTGTCACTCAGCTGAGCTCTCACACTCTATCATCTTTGCACAGTCCTTGCCTTATTTTATCCTCTGCCTCTCCTGTAGTGTTCTTTCGGTTATGACTGGTTTTGACCCACCAGCCAATCGCGGCGCTCCCTGTCGCAGGTTTCCGTAGTAACAGGGAGCTTGTGCTGCTCTGCCCTTGTGCATAAGTAGCAGACACAAATCTTTGTCTTCTTTAAGAGTTCAGGCTCTCCCCCATTCTGGATTACCGGCACTTCCCTCGTTTCTCTGGGACTTTGTCACTGTGTGTGTGTGTGTGTATATGTATGTGTGTGTGTGTGTGTGTGTGTGTGTGTGTGTGTGTGTGTGTATGTGTGTGTGTGTGTGTGTGTGTGTGTGTTTGTGGTGGGGGGATGCTTGTCTCATAAGTGTGTTAAAAGCTCATCCTTCATGTTGATGGATGTCTCCTGTCTTTTCTACATAACTTCATCCTGTTGTTCTGTTTGACTCTATGTGCCAACAACTTGTTTTGTGTCATTTTGTGGAACACGGTTTGTATATGTACTGTATATACAAAGTATAAAGTACAGACAACATTAACAATAAACAATAATAATAACGATAAACAATGTTATTTTATTTTTTACATAATTAATACAGTATATTAAAGTAAACTATTTCAAATAGTTGCAGTATTGTTGAAGTATGTGTTTGGAACAACTTTCAGCTAGTACCACACCAAATTTTAGCTCAGGTTATCCAACAGGAAAAAGCAAACCGATGTAAAGAACTGCCAGAGAGCAGGATTCATCGAGACATGATGGTATTTTATTTATGCTAAACACCGCATTATCTTGATATTCATTCATTCAACCTGTATCTAGACAGGTTAATCCCACTGAGCCTCAGGGACTCATTTACAAGAGAGACTTGATTTTAACAAAGAGTGATGACAACAGTGAACAACAGAAAATAATAGACAATCATAAAGGATGCGTACAAATTGAGGTTTTTTTAACAAGTGAAATTTGCAATCCCTAGCCAAAAAAAAGGTCTCCCATTAATATTTTGTTGGACCACCTTTAGCTTTGATTACAGCATGCATTCTCTGTGGCATTGTTTCAGTAAGCTTCTGCATTGTCACAAGATCTAACACACAAACAGCTGGTGCCGTATAGCAGCAGTAGCTGCAACATACTTCTCCAGTGCCCTCACTGGGCACAGCAATCCAGACCCCTCTCCAGGCATAGGTTGAAAACGTGCCAGCCTTAACGGTTGGTTACAGTGAGAATGGAATAAGACCTTTGGTACAAAGGCAATGTTTGGCCACAATGTAATACCAGAGCCCTCAGGGCCCCACCTGAGACATGAGGGGCTGACTGAAAAGGCATGCAACTCACCAACCCTCTTTGCTGAGGCAATAGCCAGCAGAAAGGCCATCTTACATGAGAGCCACTTCAGGTCTACTTGCATCAAGGGCTTGAACGGAGGGTGGCACAGAGCTTCGAGAACCAAGGGCAGGTCCCAACTTGGCGCCCGAGTAACCTTTGGCGGGTGCAATCTACGGGCACCACGTAGAAAGAGAGAGACCCGCTAATGACTTCCCACCGTACGGTCATTGATGCCGGCGTGATTAGCCAATATCGCAGCTACATAGACCTTAAGCGTAGAAGGAGAGCGACCCTTACCAAGGAGAGACTGGAGAAACTCCAGAATGGTGGGTACTGCACAGGAAACTAGATCCTCATTGTGATCAGCACACCATTGTGAAAACAGACGCCCCTATTTTCGTATTGCTGACGAGTAGAAGGTGCCCTGGGGCCCAAGATGGTGCGTCCTGCAGGGCTCGAAACTCCAGTCAGCTGCTGTCCTGGTCCTGCAGCGGCCACACCCACAGCTGAAAATGTTGAGGATCGGAGTGCCATAGCAACCCCCCTAGCTGAGACAGCAAGTCCCTCCTGGTCGAAAGGCGCCACAGAATGTCTTGACATGAACTCTGCAGTAGCGGGAACCATGGTCGGGCTGGCCAATATGGGGCCACCAATAGCAGTCTGTGGCCCTCTGCTAGGACTCTTTGAAGGGTTGGCCAAATCAGAGAAAGGGGTGGAAAGGCATACAGAAGGACCCTTGGCCAAGGGTGAGCCAGCGCATCCCGGCCCAGTGCACCAGACGCCCCCGTATGGGAGTACCATAGGGGACATTGGGTTGACTCCTCTGTTGCAAACAGGTCCACCTCCGCTTGACCAAAACGGTCCCATATCATCCGCATTATGTCTCCGTGGAGGGACCATCCTCCTTGCAGAGGGAAATCTGCAACCTGATTGTGTTGCCCTGGTAGGTATGTTGCCCGTAGGGTGGACAGACGAGTGGAGGCCCATTCCAAGAGCACACTGGACATACTGAGAAGCTGTGCTGACCTGGTGCCCCCTTGGTGGTTGATGTGATAGACAACAGAGATGTTGTCTGACCGAACGAGGACATGCCTCCCTTCCAGGTGGGGTAGTAAGTTCTTGAGTTGCACGCAGCTCCAGCACATTTATATGCCTGGAGCAGTCCCTTCGGCCCCAGCGGCCCTGAACCGCTCTGTGTTGGCGGACCGATTTGCGAAAGGACCTGTTTGGTCTCTGCTGAGCCACACGAGGGCAAGGACCCTGAGGCGTCCGAAAGCCGGGAACCGCCGGGGGCACCTCAGATGCCGAGGAGGTGGAGGGGGCATCACCTTGCTAAGGGTCGAAAGTTTCTGCCTCGTCTGTTGTACCTGGATGGTCCGTTCGAGCGCATCCAAGGCAGTCAGACCGAATAACTCTCCTGGCACCACCCGAAGATCACAGAGGGATCTACGACACGGCTCGGCCAATGTTGACTGTGCCAACCAGACCTGTCGGCAGACTTGGACCAAGAAGGACATCACACGCCCCAATTCCTTCGTCATCAACGAAAACCCTTGAAGCGTTGCATCACTAAAGCCCATCGCCGATGTTGCACCACCGTTGCTCTGAAGGGACGCGGAGAGGGCAAACAAGAGGTGTGCCAAGGAATTGCCGAGGCGACCAGCACGCGCTCCAGCTTGATAGGCTCTGCAGAGCAAGTCGTCCGTTATGCGACACTGAGGTCGTGGACACCGGACATCATTGTGCAGGGCTGCCTCTTGTGATACAATGAGCAAGGCAACAGCAGGTTCAATCCATAGCATGCGATCCAGGCCTGCTGCAGCTGGCTCATGCATGGTTGCCAACAATCGGACATCCGCGGAGAGGCACACCTGGGTCCTTGGGTCATGCCAGCAGCCATGCAACTCCTTCAAGTACTCCTCCGGTGGAGGGATGGAAAAAGAAGGAGGGGTCTGTCCGTGCCTGAAGAAGGCACTTCCCGGGGCAGACCCCTCTGTCTGCGGGATGTCCAGCTGCAGTTCAACCAGGGCCAGGTGCATGACGTCCTGCATAGAACCGGCACCTGACTCACTACCTGCGCTCCTAAATGAAGAAAAAGAACCAGTCACAGAGGCCGACTGTTCCTCCTCATCACCTAAAAAAGGAAAGGCAGAGGCAGCCAAGGATAAGACATCTTCCTTCGCAGCTAGGTCAGGCATGGGTGGGGAGGAGAGTCCAGTCACTGCCATTGGCTCAGCCCCCAGTTGGCGTGCCTGCAAAAGGGACTTCATTTCCGCCAACTCAGCGGACAGCCGCTCCACTCTTGTGGAAAGACCCCGATCAGACTTGGCTCGCCTCTTTCTAGGAGGGGCCATGGGGACTGCAGCCTCAGAGCGGCACTTCGAGCACCTGGGTAGAGCCTCTTGCCCAGACGGCGAGAGGTCACTGCTGAGCTCGGGGCAGAGCTGGGTCAGCCGAGCCACTCTTACAGAATGAGGCATGAAGCTACAGTTCATGCAGGGGTTCTCTGACAGGGTCTCCACCAGATGGTTGAAGCTAGATTCATACTTGACGCGTCGCGCAGCGCGCGCTCCAAAAGTGACGCAATTTCACAGTCCCCGCCCCTGCGCGTTGGCCCCGCGCGTGGGATTAGCGCGTGACGTGCACCTCTGAATTTTTGAAACTCCGCAAGCCTCTGCGCGCGCGGTGGGCGCTACGATTTGATTGACAGGTCCCCACCGACAGCCTTCACCCTCTTCACGCCGGAGCCTGCAGCTGTTTGCGCCGCTGTGGTCGTGGAGACGGAGTCGCGACGCATGGAGGAATGTTTTGTGACACAAAATGTATTAAATTCTCCTTCATTCCTGATCTGGAGTCGGACTTTTCTTTTGTTTTTTCGCCAAAAGTCACGTGATCGCTTTCTCCTCCGCTGACTCCATGCATTAAAACCGCAAATAAAGACAACAGTTCAGCACGCGAGCGGAAAGCTATTTGTTTTTGTTGTGTGATTTCAAACAGTTCTTCTTCTACGGTAGATTTCTTCTTCTACGCCTTTCTTGCAACATATGCACAGGTTTTAGAGGGTACTGCCTCCTGCTGGTCCGTAAAAGAACAGCACTTTGCCATGCGCCGCCGTGCGTCAACCATAAACACAGAGGCGACACTATAAACGCAATTCGCCGCACGGCTGAGTGCACGCGCGGCGCGCGCGCTCCAGCCTGCGGACCAAAGCGAAAGTCTAACTCAGCCTTGAGTCCAAGGAAGGCAGGACACAGGTCGTGACCGTCATCTGCCTGGAGCAGAGCTCCACAGTCTGTACAGCAGTGAGAGCCATCCATACTCCCTACTGTGGCAGTGTACGCAAGTGTAGGGGAAGGAGGACAAAATTGGGAGAGGGTGTGCGGACGCTAGCCTTCACCAATGGACAACCAGGCTGGGGAAAAGTGAATTGGGAGAGGGTGCGCGGACGCTAGCCTTCACCAATAAAAGCGAAGTGGGAGAGGGTGCGCGGACGCTAGCCTTCACCAACAAAAGCTCAGCCCAACTGAGAATGAGGTTGGCAAAATGATTCAGGCAAAAATAATGAATTGGGAGAGGGTATGCGGACGCTAGCCTTTACCAATAGAGAACCAGGCTGGCGAAAAAATTAATTGGAAGAGGGTGCGTGGACGCTAGCCTTCACCAATAAAAGCAAAGTGGGAGAAGGTGCGCGGAAGCTAGCCTTCACCAACAGAAGCTCTTCCCAACCGAGTATGAGGTTGGCAAAATGAATCGGGCAAAGTAATGAATTGGGAGAGGGTGCGTGAACGCTAGCCCTCACCAATAAAAAACAAGGCCAAAATCCAGAGAGCCTAGCACCGCTAGCTCAAAACCAACTGTTTATGAGGTTAGCGAAAAGTAAATGGTGAGCGAGTGCGTTAACGCTAGCCTTCACCAATAATAAACAAGGCCAAGAAAATAAGGAAACTAGCACTGCTAGCTCAGAACCATTTACAAGGTTGGCGACAAGTGAATTGGGAGCGGGTACTAACCCTAGCCTTCACCAACAAAAACAAGGCCAAATTCAAAGAGACTAGCACCGCTAGCTCAACCCAACCGAATAGTTTATGGAAGGTGCGCGAACGCTCGCCTTCTCAAAGTAAACAACACCAGAACACAGCTGGCTACACAATAAAGTAGAGTAAGACTTACCCACGTGTCAACCTCACGTGGAAATTGCCTCCTAAAGCGGACATAGCCTCAACAATGGCAACAAAAACTACAGTCAAGGCAAAATAAAGACTACTCAAGTGTCCACACGGTAGCCTCCTCCAAGGCGGACGGAGCCGCCACGAGCCGCGGAGCCGCCACGAGCCGCGAATAAGTAAAATTTACTCACCAGTGTTGAACCACATCAGCAACACTGTGGTTTGGGTGAGGGGCGAAGCTACCGTAGCCCAATGAAATAACTTAATAAAGGTGAAACCATCGTGGCCACGGAAAGTGAACACACTGCTCCGGCCAACAGGCAATCGGGCCAACAGGCAGTCGGGCCAACAGGCAGTCGGGCCAACAGGCAGTCGGGCCTCCAGCGACGGCGAGAAAGAAAATCCAAAGGCCTGTAGCCTTGGGTCAAACACGCGCAAGAAGAAAAAAGGACTGAATTAACGGATAACGTTAGGCTAAGTAGCCTCTTGATTGCTTATCCGGTCACACCTGTGTGACGTCGTTGATATAATTACTCGAACAGCGCATGCACGAAGGAATATTCAGTGCTTTTCAGCACGGTCCTTTGGCGGTCAGGAGGGATGAAATAGAACTCCATTGTGTCTTTGTAGATTTTGAAAAAGCATACGACAGGGTGCCGAGGGAGGAGGTGTGGTATGGTATGAGGAAATCTGGAGTGGCAGAGAAGTATGTTAGACTGGTACAAGACATGTATGAGGACAGCAGGACAGTGGTGAGATGTGCTGTAGGAGTGACAGATAGCTTCAAGGTGGAGGTGGGAGTGCATCAAGGATCGGCTCTGAGCCCCTTCTTGTTTGCTCTGGTGATGGACCGACTAACAGATGAGGTCAGGCAGGAATCCCCATGGACTATGATGTTTGCAGATGACATTGTGATCTGTGGTGAGAACAGGGAACAGGTGGAAGAGAACTTGGAGAGGTGGAGGTATGCACTTGAAAGAAGAGGAATGAAAGTCAGCCGTAGTAAGACGAGTGCATGTGTGTGAATGAGAGGGAGGCTGGTGGAACAGTGAGCCTACAAGGAGCAGAGGTCACAAATGTGCAGGACTTCAAGCACTTGGGATCCACTATCCAGGAAAATGGGGAATGTGGGAAAGAAGTGAAAAAGAGTCTAGGCAGGATGGAGTGCATTGAGAAAAGTATCAGGAGTGATTTGTGATCAAAAGGTATCCGCAAAGGTCAAAGGAAAAGTTTACAAGACAGTGGTGAGACCAACTATGTTGTATGGTCTGAAGACAGTGGCACTGACAAAAAACAGGAGAAAGAACTGGAAGTGGCAGAAATGAAGATGCTGAGGTTCTCCTTATGAGTGACAAGGATGGATAAGATTGGGAATGAGATCATCAGAGGTTGAATTACTGGGAGATAAAGTTAGGGAGGCCAGACTGAGATGGTTTGGACATGTCCAAAGGAGGGACAGTGGGTATATTGGTAAAAGGATGTTAGAAATGCAACTGCCAGGAAAAAGACAAAGAGGAATCCCAAAGAGGAGATATATGGATGCAGTTATAGAGGACATGAAGGTAAGTTGGAGTGAGGACAGAGAATGCAGAGGACAGAGTGAGGTGGAGGAGGATGACTCGCTGTGGCGACCCCTGAAGAGGGAACAGCCGAAAGAAGAAGTTGCATTAAGTTTTCACCAAGATCTTGCATTAATGACTAGACACTGCGGACGACACAACAGTGGTGGGTCTCATCAGCAACAACGATGAGACGGACTACAGGAACGAGGTGAGCCGCCTGGCCTTGTGGTGCGGACACAACAATCTCACTCTCAACGTGGAGAAGACAAAGGAGATTGTTGTGGACTTCAGGAAGAAGGATGCCCAACATGCCCCTCTGACCATCAACAGCACCGCAGTGGAGAGAGTAGACAGCACCAAGTTCCTGGGAGTGCACGTCTCAAAGGACCTGTCCTGGAGCAGGAACACTGCAGCACTGGCAAAGAAGGCTCACCAGCGTCTCTACTTTCTCCGCAAGCTGAAAAGGGCTGGAGCTTCAACCCCCATCATGAGCACCTTCTACAGAGGTGCCATAGAAAGTGTCCTGACCAGCTGCATCACTGTGTGGTTTGGTGCATGTACTGCATCCTGCCGCAAGAGCCTCCAGCGCATTGTGAGAGCAGCTGAGAAGATAGTCGGCACCTCCTTCCCCTCACTGCAGGACTTACACAGCAAACGCCTCACTCGGAAAGCCCACCGCATGGCAGGTGATCCCACACACCCACTACACAGCCGCTTTAGACTGCTGCCATCAGGGAGGAGACTGAGGAGTCTCCAGGCTCGAACCAGCAGACTGAGAGACAGCTCTGTTCATCAGGCAGTCAGGATGCTAAACACTCTGCCTGCTCTGCCCCCCCTCCCATTTGAACTGCCTTAACACTAAAACTTTCTCACACATTACCACACAACACAAAGATTTTAACACTGGACTCTGTGTCATCAAACGGTTTATTCACTAAGCTCTCGGTCATGTGCTCATACAGTTTGCACTACTTCTCATACTTGCACTAATGTTTGTATTACATCACTGCCTATAATCATAATACTGTTTACATTCTCTGTTTACATTTATTAATACTGTTTACTTTTATTACTACTGCTTACATGTAACTACTACTGTTTACATTTACACTACTCTAATATCTACACCACTGCTGATACATATACAATGTGCTCTGAACGGTCTTATTTAGGGATGCCCAATGTGCCTTACTGCATATGCCACTTTTTGCCTCTATAACAACATCAACTACTACCTCATACATATACTGTGTACATTAACTCATACGCTGCTTTGCCACTTTGCAAATGTCAATGCTAGAAACCTTTAGTTTATTTTAGTTATACTTTTTATACTCTTTTTTTATACTAGTATGCAAAAACTCAGGACAGTATTATGTTCATTAAATGTTTAATGTTTTAGTTTTAGAGTTGGTGTAAATTTTCATACTCTTATTCCACTATGCAAAAAACTCAGGACAGTGTTAGTTTTACTATTTTATGCTTATGTCAATTATTATATGTTTCAGTGTTTCAATGTTTAGATGTTTACTGTTGCACCGAGGGACTGAGAGAAACGCAATTTCGGTCCTGTGTATGTCCTGTACAGTACATATTGCAGATCTGACAATAAAGTTGACTTTGACTTTGACTTTGACACTAGTCATGATGGGTGCATCACTTCACCTGCCTCTCTTCTTACCCTGATGAGTCCATCACTCTGGAACAGGGTAAATCTGGACTCATCAGACCACATGACCTTCTTCCATTGCTCCAGAGTCCAATCTTTATGCTCCATAGCAAATTGAAGCCTTTTTTCCAGTTAGCCTCACTGATTAGTGGTTTTCTTAAGGCTACACAGCTGTTCAGTCCCAATCCCTTGAGTTCCCTTCACATTGTGCGTGTGGAAATGCTCTTACTGTTACAGCCTTAAACAGCTCTGAGTGCTACTGTTCTATTTCTTCGATTTGATTTCACCAAATGTTGAAGTTATTGCTGATCACAATCATTCAGGATTTTTTTCCGGCCCCATTTCTTCCTTGAAGACTATGGGTCCCCACTATCCTTCCAGTTTTTAATAATGCGTTGGACAGTTCTTAACCCAGTTTTAGTACTTTCTGTAATCTGCTTACCGGTATATGTTTTCTCTGCTTGATGCCAATGATTTGACCCTTCTCAAACAGACTGACGTCTTTTCTACGACCATGCGATGTGTCTTTCAACATGTTTGTTTAAGAAATGAGAAACAACTCATTGCACCAGTTGGGGTTAAATAACTTGTTTCCAGCTGAAAGATGATTGCCCATGAAGTAATTATCCAATAGGAAGCTCATACCTATTTGCTTAGTTAAATCCAGGTGGAGACTTTTTTTTTTGTCCAGGCAGATTTAAATGGTATTTAAAAGGAAAAGTAACAACAAAAAAACAGCTAGGTTGTAAGGCGGTGTAGAATACTAGAAAACTAAACGGGAACATGTCTGCATTGCTTTTTCCCAGGAACTTAGCAGAGGCTTAAAGCCACTTAAAGAGGGCAAGGTCGAGAGCTTCAGATCTTTTTGTAAGATATTCCAGGAAACAGGAGCGGAGTAGGAGAAGACCCTTTTGCCTAGTTCAGTCTGCACTGAGGGAACACTGCATGTAATGATGTCCTGAGAGCTCACGCTGTAGCTGCACTCACACAGAGACATGTAGGAGGAGCTGTATGAAGGCAGCAGACCAAGAAGGGATTTCAATCAATCAATCAATCAGTCATTCAATCAATCAATTTATTCACCCGAAGAAAAAAAAAATCAGTTTACAAACACATTCTCTGACAACACATATTTACACGAGTGAAGAGGGAGCAGGAAGAAGAAAATATTGTATAGACCTGCCCCCTTTCTCAATAATTACAAAAATGTCATGGCCATATACATAAAATTAACAAAACAAGTTGCAAACAATATATTAACAATAACCTACATAACAATATACCACTCTTCCCATTAACAACTCAAAGGTGTATAAGAGTTAATCATTCTTTTTTTTTATAAAGTGTTTTGAATTGGTTTATAGTAGAGTATTTTTAAACTCCTCATCCAAACTGTTCCATAGTTTAACTCCATGCACCGAAATTCACATTTGTTTTAAAGTAGTACGCACAGTTTTACTTTTGAAATCATACTTCCTTCTGTTAGTTCTATCACAAGAGCTTAAGAAAAATAACTTTTGTAAATCAAATGGCAATAAACTCTTTCTGTCTTTAAACATAACCAATAGCATTTTTAAATTAACCAGATCCTTTAGTTTTAAGATATTTGATTGAATAAACAAATTATTTGTGTGTTCTGTTCTCTGGTGTCCACTTTATATAAAAGTCTCATAACTTTCTTTTGTATGACAGATAATGATTTAGTGTTGGTTTTATATGTGTTGCCCCATACCTATACAGTATGTCAGATATGGAACAACAAATGAATAATATAATGTCTGTAGAGTTGACCGCTCTAAAACGTGTTTTAATTTATTTAGAAGTCCAATACTTTTGCATAGTTTTAATTTTATGTATTTATTATGAGATTTCCAGTTAAGTTTATGATCCAAAACAACCCCTAAAAGTGTTACTTCATGTACTCGTTCAACTTGATTATCATCTATAGACATTATAATAGAATCATCTATTTTTCTATCACCAAAAATCATGCATTTTGTTTTATTCCAGTTTATTGATGTTGTATTTAAACCACTCATTATAGAATAAAAAAAGGCGTTCAATACAAGATCAACTGGACTTTATTTGTTGCAGAAAATGTTTCACCTTTTATCCAAAAGGCTTTTTCAATTCGTTAACACACTCATTATAACACTCATTATAGACATCTCACAAGCCATACATTATATAATGGTTTAAAGATGAAAATGTACCAGTGAGAGAGTCTGTGAGAAGTTAATATACTTTGTGATTTCTATAACTTTGAGCGGCTTGAACGTCTGTTTTTTTCACCTATTGCTGTTTGTAACAAAGATGAAGAGACAACCACTGTTACATAAAGGTGCACTGAGAGCGTAGGCTCATACACTGGCGGCAGCATGACACTCTGCCATGTTCAGCTCATTACTTTGACACCAGACACATCTACTTATTTCTTTGTCTGTGTTTGCCTCAGACTCCGGCGACAGCAGCAGAGTCCTGGTCTCTTTGGAAAGATGCGATCCACTCGGTTCAGTCCTGAAAATACTGACGGTCCAAACAGTGACATGGACGAGGAGGACGAGGACCTGCAGCTCCAGATACCATGACACATGTGCACACTCGCACAGCGAAATGTTGGATACACAGCAGCCAGAGAAGTTATGTGAACTCCAGCTAGAAGACTTCTAGAAATGTCCGTGTTTTGCTGGAGGCAACACTTCTCCAGTACTTTTCTCTGGAGTCATACGTGCTTACAGAGAAACACAACATTGACCCAGCTGGAGTGTGACAAGGTCTGGACAGTGCGCTTAAATGAAAGAGTCTGTTTTTTAGTCTTTTTGTAAACTTTGACATAATCATTTCATCAAAAGGCAAAGTGTTTGCTCATTTTCTTTTTTACCTCATATGCACAAACATTGTAGCCTTCTGAATCTGAACAATGCCACTGTAAAGGGCGAGGCAAAGCTGAGCGTTCTCCATATACGCTGCTCTACGCGCGCATTCTGTGCGCACGCGTTCACGGGCAGAGCTCTGCTTTCTTGCTCACGTTAAATGCTCGCGTTCTCGCTCCAAATCCTTGTTGTAATGTGATCAGCTGCGCGCAGAGCAGGACAAACTGAGGTCGCTGATTGGTCACTTGCTGACACGCCTACTGAAATGATTGACAGCTCAGTGATACAAGCGCTGGCTTTGCTCCAGACGAGCAGCTGTTCGCTCCGCTGCTGCTGCTGCGTCTTTCTTACTTTATATGTTAATATAAACTTCTAAAAAATAAAAATAAAAACAGGGAGCGCTATTCCAGCAGCTAACAGCCCACCAGGAAATATTTAAAACCACGCGCTGCCAGGTAGGACATGAATTCATTCATTTCAGTCATGGAGTGAACGGAGGAAGAAGCGATTACTTGACTTTAGGCAAAAAAACAAAAGAAAAGGCCCGATCAGCGATGAAGAAGAGGAATTTAATTCATTTGTGTAACATACGGCGCCGGGGAAGTTTATGGTCAGACACCGCGCAAGCGTGCGCGGTCGTAAAAAAAGAGCTTTGCGCGTTCGTGCCCTGAGGGGCTACGC
Source organism: Garcialebias charrua (assembly GCA_038048925.1). Classification (NCBI taxonomy): domain Eukaryota; kingdom Metazoa; phylum Chordata; class Actinopteri; order Cyprinodontiformes; family Rivulidae; genus Garcialebias; species Garcialebias charrua. Next base: position 13,725 of record JBBPBX010021434.1, read on the forward strand.
TTTTGCTACGGCATCCGTACGTCGTACAGAGGAGTATTGCTTGTACGTGGAGCTTTGCCTCGCCCTTAAGTAAATATGTCTGAATCCTTCCTTTAATAAACAGTATTAGTATTTTACACATCTGTCAGTGAAGAGAAAAATGCTTTTCCCCTCTCTCTTTAGCATTTGAAGTGTTTTTTGTATTCTACAATGTTCTTAGAATGTAATGTTCTTTTTTTAATCATTTAATGTGTTCAAAGTTCGCCTTTGCTGGGAATGAATGCTGCACAATAATTTGCCACTGCCAACCAGACAGAGGTAAAAACAGCAACCTACAGTATTACCCAGAAATCTGTAAATAGTGCAGAACCTATGATTCATAAACTTTAGAAACTTTGCTGCTGATACTGCCACCGTAAGCACGTGACAGTGATGGTTGTTTTTTACCTTCAATTTATGCAAAACGAAGCCTTTCAGGAATCCAAACACTTGTCTGGATGTTCATCCTGATGTGCACAAAGATCAATTAGGTGTCACAGGGAGCCGTTTGAAACCTTCTTTAAGCCCAGTAGGTGAGCTCAAGCTGCGATGTCGCCCAGCAGGCTCAAGACGCACCATGTCAGCGTACTGACAAACTGAAGAAACGACATTAGAGGGTGAGTTCAAAACTCTGAGCACAACTGTGATTCACCAATTTATCATGAAATATCCACACAGAATACGTTTGACTGTTTTTGCAGAACAACTACAGGACTAAGTACTGTACTGTATTTTTCGTTATATAAGTCGTACCTTTTTTGCATAAATTTGCAAGTCCTGCGACTTATACACCAAAGCGACAAATATGTTGGGTTTTTTCTCTCCCCATATTTGTAATCCAATTTTTGGCTGAGATCTGACAATTTCATTTATTCTGACATGGAAAATAATTGAACAGTGCTGGGCAGCGCTAATCCAAAAATTAGTTCCGCTATTTCTAAAGCACTTATTGATTTATTTAGGTCCGCAATTTCAAAAGCACTTATGTATTAGCAATGCTAGCGGACGCTAATGCTAACACGCTAACCGCCATTTTGAAGAGGGCAAATGCGAAATACTTTTTTAAATCCAGCAGATTTGACCATTTGAACCGGTTAAGCTCAGAAAAACCTTGTGCTATAAAGTCACTGACTTTATAGCACAAGGTTTTTCTGAGCTTAACCGGTTCAAATGGTCAAATCTGCTGGATTTAAAAAAGTATTTCGCATTTGCCCTCTTCAAAATGGCGGCCGCAAATGGCGAAATACTTTTTTTAATCCAGCAGATTTGACCATTTGAACCGGTTAAGCTCAGAAAAACCTTGTGCTATAAAGTCAGCTAAGAATATATTTTTCTCAGCAAAGAAATAATTGTTTTTACCGTGTTTTCATGGAAAGTCCTTATCTTCTGTGGCCGTCGCGGCCGCCATTTTGAAGAGGGCAAATGGCGAAATACTTTTTAAAATCCAGACGCGTCGCGTAGGCCGCTGAGAAACATCCATAAGTTCACCCTCCATGTTAAAAACTCTTCGTCTGACTCTTCGAAAACAAGCAATAAGGCTGCAGAGTAACACACTGGCTGCTAACTGAGAGCGCTCGCTCTAGCAAAGAGACTGAGGGGACGCTTTTTTGTCACGGACCACATCCGGCGCTGACAGGATATGGTCTGTTAGCAGTCGTCCGGGCCTGTAAATAAGTTTTTTCGTTTTTACTGATAGATAATTAGTTATTAACGGTACTGCATTTTAAATAAAAATAGCGCAAATCCGCTTATGAATTATAAAAGTTGGTCAAACCGCTGTAACGCTGATAAATTGTTTAGGTACGCTATAAGCGGATTAGCGGATTAGCGCATTAGCGCTCCCAAGCGGTCTGGCGCCCACCTTTGATATTGAACATGAACATTTTCAGCCGTTAGAGGACCATTGAGTAATATGGCAAGCCAAGTGTCTCATTAATAGGTAAAAGTGCCTATTAATGAGCCACTTGGCTTGCCATACCAAGTCACCTTCGTCTCGCTCCGGAACTCCTGGATCAAACGTCAAATCAGCTTCATTTCACTGCACCGCTCAGGCGAAATGCAGCTGATTTGACCATTAAAGTGCATTTATTAAGGAAAAGTTAAACTGAGACACACCTTTGCTATAATTTCGAGCAAACAAATAATTGTTTTTAAGTGTTAATCTGGTTAAATTCTTGTTAAAATCCTCCCGTGCACTCTCCCGCGGCTTTCATTTGGCAGCCAATCGATTTTTGTCACAACAACGGCCCACGTTTCTGGGTTGTCAGCGGTGACGCATAATAGATGCGACTTATGCAGCGAAGCGACTTATTTACATGTATGTTTATTTTTTTCTTCCATTTTATAAGACATATTTGGACTGATGCGACTTATATGGCGAAAAGTATGTTAAACATGTCCAGACGGGCACCAATCTAATAACATGTCCATGGTGCCCTCAGCTGTCCAACTACACGTTGGAACTAAAAAATTATTGATTTACCAGTACATGTATTATGTTGGGCTACTACCAAACTAGGGCTGCTTGTCAATAACTGTATGGAAAAGTCCAATTGAAACGTTAAAAGGCAAAACTTTCCATCCATTAGCAAGGATCCATTTCCATCCAGGGCTCCCAGCTCTGCATGCATAATTATGATTTACCGGTAACCCTTTTGTTTCAACATGTAACTAAATAATAGTTGTTCGACAATAAGTCTATCAAAGGACAACCCTCAGCAGCCAAGCAAATAACTAACAGGGAGCATTTTTCTGTCTGTTTTACAACTTTTTATTGACGTGCAGTTTGCACAGTAATTCAGTTTGTTCATGTATACCCCCGAGGAGCAGAAACGTTAGAGCTTTCTGACTGTTGCAAAGACAAATGTGTGTGTTTTGTTGCTTGGTGTCTCTAAAAGAATGAGCAGCGAAGCTCCCAGCTCTAAACCTGCACTTCAAAAGAACTCCAAACGTTCTCATATTTCAGGGTTGAATGTTAAACTTTGATCCAAAATTGAATTTCTCAGCCTAATCTTCAGTTGTTGTGTTTTTTTTTCTACTGGACTGTCATAAAACCTGCTAACATTCAAACTTCCAGTAAAAAGATCTAGTTTATTGTTTATCTTCAATAACCTAAAGTCTTCAGCATCCACGCATCCGTTTACTGTGCCTGCTTCATCCTGTTCAGGGTCACAGATGTCTGTCTCCAGCGGTCATCAGGCGAGAGGCAGGTCCTTCAAAGGGCCACAAACACAGACGACCACACACACGCACATTAAGGAAAGTTTAGACCCAGCAGCAGCCATTTTCTGCACATAAAGCCTAAAAGATTTGATGCAGTCAGGGAGAAAAGTGATCATGGGAGCATGAAACTGTTCTGATCAAACATTCCTCTAAGTTGAATGATGATGCACTTCATTACTGAACCAACTATGCTATTCTACAACAGATTAAATGTTGAAGATTGTTGGTTGGATTAAATCTCCAGTTTGTCAAAGAGCTTCATCCTAGCTGTGGATTGAGGTGGCTGAGAAAAACTGTTTGATGATCTTCTGCCACCATCCTCAGCCTCAGGCTCCATGCTGACACTGGAAAGGGACCAAAATATTTGTACTGTTCTGAATCCTGTATTTCTATTTATGTTTTTATGAATACGTTTTTGTTATATCTGTATCAGTGTTTTTGTATTAGCTCTATAAATGTCAACTGTTCATTTCAAAGAATCAGTCTCTGAGGTTTTTTGTGCCGTTTGGCTAGTCGAAGCTCCTAATACAGTAATCATAATTTACTTGCGGACGTCCTCTGTCTCTCTGCTTGCTTTGGATGTGTGGGATGTATGTCATTTTTATGAACAGTGAGTGTTTTACCTGCAACAGAGTGAGAACCATGACATTCACATAGTTCATTTATTCCGTCCATCCATCCGTTTTCCTTACCAGGTCACGGGGAGCTGGTGCCTTTATCCAGCAGTCACTGTGCAAGAGGTGGGGTACACCCTGGACAGGTCACAAGTCCATCGCAGGGACACAGAGACAAACGAGACAACCTTTTTTTATTCTACTTTGTAGACACAATTTAGGTACTGATTAACTTAACATGCAGGTCTGTGTGAGTGGATTAAACCTGAAGGTGCACGCAGGGCTTAATTTGTAAATGATCAATGCCAGAACGCAAAGCTGGCAGGCCGGTGGGGGTCCTCCTTCAGAAAATCTTGAATAAAGTAGATGTAATTTCCTGCATTTTGGTGTATTTTAACGAGTTGTTCAACATCTACGTTTACCTACATTTGTAAACACTCTGCCTCTGTCAAGCATCATTTCCCCCCCCCCCCCTTACTTGACAAAACCATCAAGTAAGTCGGGCTTGGAAGCCGACGCTGTCCCTGCTCGTTGTTGTCCGACTCCACATGTGAAACCTCCAGACACCCACATACGACTGCCTGGTTAGCTCGGCGCTCACCCCCACCACTCTTTAGGGGCAGAGATGTTTTTAAGCATAGACGCGGAAATGCTACTTAAAAGAGGCAGGTCGGGTGCTGTTGTGTTTAAAATGAGTGTTTATGTAATTATTTTCAGATTACATATCCAATATAAATTCAAGGCAGTCACATTTGTTCACAACTTTATTATTTGTAAACCCAAGTTACTGGATCCACGCAAACGCACCCTGTCAAAATAAGAGTTCCCAGATCCTGTTCCGGCAGGATCTGGCTCAAATTAAGCCCTGGGTGCACACGGAGAACGTACAAACTCCACCCAAAAGGCCCCAGCCTGAGATTTAATCCTGCAACCTTATTGCTGAGAAGCTATGTGGCCAATCACGTTCAAATTTACAACAATTGAACACATTTAAAGAAAAAAATGTTTTGTATAAAGCTTAAAGGTCCACTGACATGATTTTTCTACTATTCATAAAATTGCTCAATATATATATATTTTATCATTTAAATATGTTCGTTTTTGCAAACAAAATGATAAATCACTTTAATTTAGCTTTAAAAGTGATTTTGAACTTCAAGCCGTGTTTAATCATGGGAAATCCGATTACACGCGAACGCACCATCTGTGACGTAGTGTGCAGAGTGAGAGGCAGAGGGCTCTGGTCTCTTTAATAGCGGACAATTTAAAACCCGAATTTAGCAATCTATGTGAAGATTTGAGCTATTTGTCTTCATTTTGGGAAGCAGAAAATAGTTTGGGTGATGGAACAAGAAACAACAGGATCTAATTTAGGTCTGATGCTGTATCAGACTTACCTTCATGTGGAGCTGCTCACACGCGCGCACTGTGACAAGCCCAGAGCTCTGCCTCTCACTCTGGACACTACGTCACAGATGGTGCGTTCACGTGTAATCGGATTTCCCATGATTAAACACGGCTTGAAGTTCAAAATCACTTTTAAAGCAAAATTAAAGTGATTTATCATTGTGTTTGCAAAAACTAACATATTAAAAATATATATATTTTGAGCAATTTTATGAATAGTAGAAAAATCATGTCAGTGGAGCTTTAAAATATAAACTCAATTATTATTAAGTCACCAATAAATAATTAGACTTTCACAACAAAACAAGACTTTTTGCTCAATTAGAGTACAGCCAGTGAAAAGGTATGGCTCGAACAACAGCCTGATTTGCAAAAGTCTTCTTCAGTTCAGGAGCCATCACTGAAAACTGAAAATGCAGATTAACACAATATTCTGTCTGAAATGATGTCATTAAAAGAATTAGTGCAGTCATTAATTACAATTGTTATTAATTTACATAAATATGCACAAATCAACAGTGACTAAAAACGTCACTTGTAAGCCATCAGGTGGACTAAAAACAGGTAGAAGACCAGACACATAATAAATAATAATAATAATAATAATGATTTCAATTTATAACGCACTTTTCATTAATGAAAATCTCAAAGTGCTACAAGGAGCAACAGAATTAAATGACAATAAAACAAATAATAAAACAATTAAAATCAATAACAATATCAGCTAAGATCAAAAGTAGAATCATGAGGAGGTAGAGTATGCTTGGTCGAAAAGAAAGGTCTTCAAGCCGCTCTTAAAGTCAACCACAGACTGTGGGGCTCTTAGACAGTCAGGAAGAGAGTTCCACAGGCGGGGGGCAGCCACACTGAAAGCCCGGTCTCCCATGGTCCTTAATTTGGTTCTCGGAATGTGAAGGAGATTACTGTTCTGTGACCGCAGCGAACGGGTGGATGAGTATGGAATAAGAATAAAGGAGAAGAAGCTGCAGGAGCTCGTCTCCAGCGCTCTTATTCAATGTTTGTTTGCTTTGATGGGTTTAAATACACTTCTAACAGAAATCTACCATCTCTAAAAAGTAAAGGTGTCATGGCAATGAGATAAGATGACTTAAGACCCAGTTTGCTAATTTTTGTCAATTTATTCAAAACCGATGTCAAGCAGAACATCCCAGGAATGAGACAGATCCAAGCAGCAGATTCTGTCTAACCTCAGATCATCAGTGTTTATTTGAACAAAGCTCACCAGAAAGACGTAACTCTGACGGTCTATAACTATTTACTTCAAGGGCAGCTTGACCTAACATCTAACTGAACACACAAGCTGCACAGGACGACTCTGTTCCCAGAATGAGGGCATCTCCAAAGAAGCAGAGTTCATTTAAATTTCCTAAACGAAGGTAACAAGATTATTTTTACTTTGATATTTGCCATCAGATTTCAGTGAAAGTTAAAGATTGCATCAACTTTTGTTAAAAAAAAATATATGAAATGATGTAATGTGTATTGTATTAGTTAGAAAATTAGAAAGAGTTAGTCATTTTGTACTGTTGGTGGAAGATTATTATTGTTTAATCTGATTGTTTGAAAAAAGGGGCAGATATAATAAGATTTATTCTTCTTTCTGCTACCTTTCATTTTTTTTATATTTTGTACGTTATCATTTATGGGATTGTCTTGTATTGTGTTTCTTTAGTAAATAAAATGAACAAATTTAATAAACATAAACATAAACTTTTTCCGCTGTGTTCAGACCAGAGTAGCATCTGCTCGGCTTGATCAGAGTCTTCTTTATCTGGGGCACATTTGTTTACTTGACAGATACGGAGGTAGAAATGGTGACACTGGACTATTGCAATGGTTTATTATCTGGGTGTCCAAATACTTCTTTAAAAAGTATTTAATTGATCCAAAATGCAGCTGCCAGAGTCTTAACTGGAGTTAGTGGGAGAGATCATATCTCTCCAGTTTTAGTTTCTCTCCACTGACTCCCTGTCAAATCCAGAATTGAATGCAAAATCTTTCTTCTAACCTACAAAGCCCTCAACAACCTAGCTCCGTCTTATATTCAAGATCCTATTGTTCCGTATTTTCCTAACGGAACACTTCACTCTCAGACTGCAGGTTTACTTGCGGATCCTAGAGTTTTCAAAAGCAGAATGGGAGGAATATCTTGCAGTTATCAGGCTCCTCTCTTGTGGAACCAACTTCCAGTTTCTGTCCATGAGGCTGACACATTGTCCAGTTTTAAGACTGGACTTAAGTCTTTCCTTTTTGATAAATCCTATAGTTAGGGTTGGCTTGTTATGCTGCTATAGGCTTAGACTACTAGAGGACTAATTGACCTCATGTCCTTAAATGAATTGTTAAAATTGAATAGTTTTCATTTGATACTACTGTATTTCTATCTTAACATGTGATTCTTGACCTGCCATTGTGTATCTGTTCCTCTCAAACCCAGCTGGTTGAAGCAGATGGTCTCTTGTCCTGAGTCTGGTTCTGCTAAAGGTTTCTTCCTCATGAGGGAGTTTTTTTCTTTCCACTCTTCACGCTTGCTCAAGATGAGTATGTGAGTGATGGAGCTAAATTCAAAGCAGTCTGCTCCTCAGATAAATAATGTTAAATTATAATTTTTATATATCAATGTTTCTGTTCAGTGCCCTGAGATGATTTCTGTTGTAACGTGGCACTATTTAAATAAACTGAATTGAACTGATGTTAGTGATGCAGCTGGCAGGAAAAAAGACAGAGGAGATACATGGATGGACATGGAGGGAGTTGGAGTGAGGACAGAGTGAGATGGAGGAGGAGGATTGAGTGTGATGACACCTGAAGAAGAATCAGACAAAAGAAAAAAACAGTAGCTGAGAGTGATTGCCAACACAGTCTGAGCACTAAATGATTGTTTCAGATCTGTTTTGTTTTTATATTCATTTTACTAATGGAGTCCACTGTGTCTGTAAACTAAATGTGTCACAAACCACTGGACACATCTGAATGGAATTCTCAAACAGTAATCGTTGGGTGTCCAAGTACAACTGATCTGCTCTTAGAGCCAATCCAAGTCACGATTGCCATCACAGACATCTAACCTTAGCAAGCACTAAAATGGCCATAGTTCAGCCAGTTGTTCAGGTACTGTATTGAGCTAGTATTTTGTGTGAGGGCAGCTGAGCATCATCCCCAACACACGCACATTGTGAGATTACCGTAAATTC
>JBBPBX010021434.1:23022-42382 GCA_038048925.1 Garcialebias charrua
CTAACGGACCGCCGCGCCCACATTTAACAGCATGACACTGACATACTGGGCTATATACATGCACAGAACTTTATTTACAAGCACTTATCTAAACAATTACACCACACATGCATCCATAAACACCTGTACATCAGTAACTTCACATCAGAACTGCAGCAAATCAGCAGGAAATCTCATCATCAAAATTATGTCAACAATCACACTTGAGCACTTCTGAAAGTGCAGCTTTTCACATCAAACCTGCAGCAAACCAGGGATTCCCATCAGCAAAATGATGTCAACAAGCACACATGAGCACTTCTGAAAGTGCAGCTTTTCACATCAAACCTGCAGCAAACCAGGGATTCCCATCATCAAAATGATGTCAACAATCACACATGAACACTTGTCAAAGTGCAGCTTTTCACAGCAAAACAGCAGCAAATCAGAGAGTCACATCAGCAAAATGATGTCAACAATCACACATGAACACTTGTCAAAGTGCAGCTTTTCACATCAAACCTGCAGCAAACCAGGGATTCCCATCATCAAAATGATGTCAACAATCACACATGAACACTTGTCAAAGTGCAGCTTTTCACATCAAACCTGCAGCAAACCAGGGATTCCCATCATCAAAATGATGTCAACAATCACACATGAACACTTGTCAAAGTGCAGCTTTTCACAGCAAAACAGCAGCAAATCAGAGAGTCACATCAGCAAAATGATGTCAGCAATCACACATGAGCACGTTGTGTTGATGAGTGTCCATGTGCATGAGAAAGAAGTCCATGAACTCAGAAAAAGCGAGAAGCAGCAGAAAAATGAATCAAAATTGTCTTACTTTGACCGAAGTGTAGGTAGACAGATGTTGTTCTCATGATCAAACCTGCATCTGATGGAACTGCTGAGCCATTGCTCAACAATGAATGTTGTGAGCATTTTAGGCCAGCTGTAAGTTCAGGCATGTGTCAGTTCAGGTCTGTGGTCCTGATGTGAGCAGGTCTGTGCATCACATGAAGTTTTTTTGGTTTTTGGCAGCAGTCATTTATGCAGAACGACACAAAGGTGATGGATGGAGGCAACATGCAGGACACCAGAGGCAGGCTGGAGGACAGGCAGCACCAGAGGCTCATCCATGACGTGGAGCAACACGCGGATGAACTGTTGGAACACAACCACACACACACGTCAGCACCTGCTGATAACAACAACACAGACAACAACAACTTCTCCTTACGTGTGTGGTGCATGTGTGGAGGACAGGCTGGAGGCAGGCTGGAGGACAGGCAGGAGGCTGGAGGCAGAGCAGGAGGCTGGAGCAGGTGCAGGAGGCTGGAGGACCAGTAGCACGTAGCACCAGAGGCTCATCCATGACGTGGAGCAACACGCGGATGAACTGTTGGAACACAACCACACACACACGTCAGCACCTGCTGATAACAACAACACAGACAACAACAACTTCTCCTTACGTGTGTGGTGTGGTGTGTGGAGCAGGAGGACAGGCAGGAGGCTGGAGGCAGAGCAGGAGGCTGGAGGCAGAGCAGGAGGCTGGAGGCAGAGCAGGAGGCTGGAGCAGGTGCAGGAGGCTGGAGGACCAGTAGCACGTAGCACCAGAGGCTCATCCATGACGTGGAGCAACACGCGGATGAACTGTTGGAACACAACCACACACACACGTCAGCACCTGCTGATAACAACAACACAGACAACAACAACTTCTCCTTACGTGTGTGGTGTGGTGTGTGGAGCAGGAGGACAGGCAGGAGGCTGGAGGCAGAGCAGGAGGCTGGAGGCAGAGCAGGAGGCTGGAGGCAGAGCAGGAGGCTGGAGCAGGTGCAGGAGGCTGGAGGACCAGTAGCACGTAGCACCAGAGGCTCATCCATGACGTGGAGCAACACGCGGATGAACTGTTGAAACACAAACACACACAGACGTGAACACCTGCTGATAACAACAACACAGACAACAACAACTTCTCCTTACGTGTGTGGTGTGGTGTGTGGAGCAGGAGCACAGGGAGGAGGCTGGAGGAGGTGCAGGAGGCTGGAGGCAGAGCAGCAGGAGCACGGGTACGTGGTACCCGACGCTGTTCCATGAGGCGAAACAGCAAGTGGATCTGTTGAAACACAAACACACACAGACGTGAACACCTGCTGATAACAACAACACAGACAACAACAACTTCTCCTTACGTGTGTGGTGTGGTGTGTGGAGCAGGAGCACAGGGAGGAGGCTGGAGGAGGTGCAGGAGGCTGGAGGCAGAGCAGCAGGAGCACGGGTACGTGGTACCCGACGCTGTTCCATGAGGCGAAACAGCAAGTGGATCTGTTGAAACACAAACACACACAGACGTGAACACCTGCTGATAACAACAACACAGACAACAACAACTTCTCCTTACGTGTGTGGTGTGCAGGTGTGTGGAGCAGGAGCACAGGGAGGAGGCTGGAGGCAGAGCAGCAGGAGCACGGGTACGTGGTACCCGACGCTGTTCCATGAGGCGAAACAGCAAGTGGATCTGTTGAAACACAAACACACACAGACGTGAACACCTGCTGATAACAACAACACAGACAACAACAACTTCTCCTTACGTGTGTGGTGTGGTGTGTGGAGCAGGAGCACAGGGAGGAGGCTGGAGGAGGTGCAGGAGGCTGGAGGCAGAGCAGCAGGAGCACGGGTACGTGGTACCCGACGCTGTTCCATGAGGCGAAACAGCAAGTGGATCTGTTGAAACACAAACACACACAGACGTGAACACCTGCTGATAACAACAACACAGACAACAACAACTTCTCCTTACGTGTGTGGTGTGGTGCGTAGCAGGTGTGTGGATGGACCAGGGGGACGTGCCGCTTTGGAGGCTGTCGAGAGAGAGGTGATGATTACAGTAGGTGTAGATGTAAGTAAAAAAAAAAAAGAGAAAATAAATTAACATGTCTTTGCTGTACCTTTCTGACGTTGCTGTGCTGGGATGTGAGGGTGGGCAGGTCAGTGATGGGATGGTGGAGTTGGTGAAGAGGAGGGGGAGGAGGAGGAAGGCTGTGAACATAAGCAGAGACAGATGACATTAATTTGTGTAACATGACAACTCCAAAAAAAAAAAAAAACATTTCATTTCAGTACGTGCTGTACCTGGAGGGAGGGAGCGGGGGGGGGGGCGGCGTGTTTCACTGGGGAGATGGTGGGCTGTCCATGTCTTCCTCCTGGCTTGCTGCAGTAGGACTGGATGGCCTCTCGTCCGCTGGGATGTCCAAGGCCTCCTCCTGGCTTGCTGCAGGAGGACTGGATGGCCTTTCAGCTGGTGCATCAGCAGATCCTGGAGGCGGTGCTGTGACCTTTGTAAAATATTGCAGCATGCTGCTCTGCACCTTTTCAAGCTTTTTATCATCCAGGATCTGCTGATAACACGCAACTTCATTGAGGACACCCCGACGGACCTTGGCGAACCTCTCACAGTCCACGTCCTGCTTCTCAATCCTCGCCAGGAAGTTGTGGAGATCCTGAAAGGCCAGCACCATCTCCTGCCTGGTGAAGGTCGGAGGAATGACCTCCACCTCCTCCTCCTCCTCAACTTCCTCATCCGGGACGTGCCTGTCGAGCTGAATCAGGTCGTCTGGGGACAGGTCCTCTCCTGATGCACCAAGCAGGTGTTCGATATCGTCATGGTCCATTTCGAGCTCCAGTGACCTGCCCATCCTCACAACATCCTCGATTACACGGTCCACCTCCTGGGAATCGTGTACCCCCTGAACAAGCTCTGGACAGAGCTTCTTCCAGACTCCACACATGTTCTGTGGAGTAACACGATCCCAGGAGTGGCCAATGTTGTGCACAGCATCGAGGATGTTGTACTTACGCCAGAAGTCTTTCAGCGTGAGGGTCTGAGAGTTCTCCGTTGCCTCCAAAGCGGCACGGATGACTCGCTGCAGGTAGTACGCCTTAAACGTACTAATAACCCCCTGGTCCATTGGCTGGATCAAAGAGGTGGTATTGGGAGGCAGGTACACCACCTTCACATGCCTGTTCAACGTGGTGAGAGTAGGGGGGTGTCCTGGAGCGTTGTCCAAGACCAGCAGGACTTTAAAGGCAATGTTCTGGTCATTGCAAAAACGCTTCACTTCTGGAACAAAGTTGTTGTTGAACCAATTTGTAAAAACTTCCAGCGTCACCCAAGCCTTTTTATTAGACGCCCAATAAACAGGAAGTGTAGATTTAACAACATTTTTGAAGGGCCTGGGTTTATGAAATTGGTACACCAACAACGGCTTGAGTTTGCAATCACCCGAAGCATTGCCCCCCACCAGCAAGGTCAAACGCTCCTTGCCGACCTTGTGGCCGGGTGCGGTTCGTTCTTCCCTACTGATGTAGGTCCTGTCTGGCAAACGCTTCCAGAACAGCCCTGTCTCATCCACATTGAAGACCTGCTGGGCAGTGTACCCACCGTCCCTGATGATCTCAGCCAGTTCTGCTGGGAATGCCTCAGCTGCCTCGTGGTCAGCACTTGCTGCCTCACCTAAATGCACACAAAATGACACGGTTAACCTGTTGTAACACTGTAATTAGCACTTTGAGATTTTCATTAATGAAAAGTGCGTTATAAATTGAATTCATTATTATTATTATTATAATAAAAGGGAAAAAAAATGTAAAAAACAATCGTAAGTCGTGGACTACCTGTACTGTACCTGCATTATTAAAAAATAAAAATGAGAAATTAAATGCTCACCCTGCACTCTGATGTTGTGGAAGTTGTTTCTTTTCCTGAAACGATCAAACCATCCTTTAGATGCAGTGAAGGTCTCTGGTCCATCCAACTCCCCTGATGTGCTGCTTGAAGTCACTCCTCCTGCGCTTGAAGTCCCTCCTCCTGCGCTATGGGAAGACGTCCCTTCACCCGGATCACTCTGGGAGGAGGACGTCCCTTCACCCTGATCACTCTGTGCAGCCCCCTGCCCCCCCGCACCCCCCTGCTCCCCTGCACCTCCCTCACTCGTCCCTAGTTCTATCAGCCTGTTATAGATCCTCCTCGCCTTCTCGCAAATCACCGACATGCCAACTGGTATTCGGCGTTGCGTGTTGTCCTCCAGCCATAGCACAAGCAACCGTTCCATCTCTACTATTCTACCCGTCCTCTGTTTAGTTATGATGGTGGACTTCATTGGGGCTGAAGCACGGACTTGCTGCAAAATGCGCTCTTTGTCCGCCACTATCGTCCCCACAGTCGACCTCGGTAAATCTAGCCTCTCTCCTATAGAGCTTTGGAGCAGACGTCACTGTGTGGGCGGGTGTCGGGGGCGTTTCTGGGCGTTCCGGTCTCGGCCGCCATTTTTGTTGTCTTTAGAAAAAAAAAAGAAATTCAGGAGATTTTCCATTGTTTTCGCGCTGTATCTTCCGTCACGATTCTGAAAAGCAGGCAAAATAAAGTGGACTGTATCCTAATAAGCTTCTCCCAGGTGAGGAAAAAAAACTACATGGAAAAAATCGGTATAATTGTAAATGTTGCCCGTTTGAAATAAATAAATAAATGGAGCAGAGACCCGGAGTAATACTTGCCTCCACTGACATTCCCAGTCATTTTAGCAAACCTGGTCTGTGTCAGTGTTTACACCACAAATAATTTTTATAATTACAATTCACTGGGAGAGCTGGGGCCTCATGTATCAACCATGCGTGCGCACAAAAACATTGCGCACGTCACTTTCCACGCAAAGTGGCGTATGTATCAAATCTGATATGAACGGGAATACCTGCGCTTCCACGTACAAATTCACGGATGCTCCCCTGCTTGCGTACGCACGTTTCTGTGGTTATATTTCCTTTGGCGACACTTACAGGTGCCGCTGTGAAACTGAAGCCCCACAATCTGTGGTTGACTTTAAGAGCGGCTTGAAGACCTTTCTTTTCAACCGAGCATACTTTACTCCTCATGATTCTACTTTTGATCTTAGTTGATACTGTTGTTGATTTTAATTGTTTTATTATTTGTCTTATTGACATTCAAATATGTTGCACCTTGTAGCACTTTGAGATTTCCATTAATGAAAAGTGCGTTATAAATTGAATTCATAATTATTATTATTATTATTATTATTATTATTATTAACTGTTCATGATGTGAAAATGATTAATATTCCCTCCAAACACACGATTAACAAGTATTACATCCACATGACGCAGTGAAATAAAGCACGCGCAAAGTTGTGCCAAAAATAAATTTAACAGGAACGGATTCATTCAGCCTTACTGGAGGTTATAATAAATAGTGTAACACGCAGAGCATTTATTTAGAAACAGATATAATTTTCCGATCTAGGATATGGCTTATCAGCCGTTTTCAGAAATAATCATTTTTCAGTTTGGCACTGCTGCTGCGCTCTGGGGAGCCGTGCATCACGCGTGCATACAGAAGCAGCGGTCAAACTGTTCCCGAGCTATGAGGGAGCTGCAGGTCGATCGGGACTGTGCAGTCCAGTCCACACAAAGCCGGATCATGTCCAATAGAATGGTCTCATCCATATGTTTCCAAAGGCTGAGTGGTCGCGCTTTGGAGCGCGCGCGCACCCTCACCGGTGTCGACACGGCAGCTGGAGGTGTTTCATTATCTGCGTTTATTGTAGATTCCCCCAAAATGACACGTGAAAGTACACCTTGTTATATAACTTGTAGGAGAGTAAAAGCTTCACAGACAGACTGCGCACAGGGCTGCGGAGGGAGCAGCGTCTGGAGACGCCAACATCATGTCATGAAATGTCTCCACCAAGACGCACAGACTCGTTTCTTCACATCATCTACATAAACAAAGATCTATGTTCTAGCAAACATCCAAGTAAGTTCCTCTGTGTTTACAGTAATTATGGTAATAAACTCGTGCGCAAAGTTAATATTTCCACACAGAATGAATGAATGAGCCGGTTCGCGCACCACAGCAGGGTGCGCGAACCGACACACAATCACTCGTTCTTTGCATGATGAACACATTTTATTACTATTCTTACTTAGGATGTTTGTCCTCACTCATATTATATTGAATTCATTATATTCCCGAATCTAGAAATCATTTCTGATCGCGCAGGGATCAAACAAACATGTCCTTCACACATGCAGGAAGTAATTTGCATCTGTTTAACATATGTAAATGAAGGCGTGTCAGGGGAGGTGTCTCACGTGCGCTCAGTTCCACGTCAATTGTGTTGTACATAAGGAATGTGCGTGGATTCAGGTGTACGCACAGTTTGATAATTCTGGATTTTTTTGTGCGTGGACACTTTTCTGGATTTGTCCGTACGTGACTTTTCAGTAAGAAATCTACGCAGGTCTTTGTACATGAGGCCCCTGGTCCAATCTATGAATAGCTGGGTAGATGATTTGGACATTTTTAAAGCCCCCAGATTGTAAATACATTGAAGGTACGTTGTTGGCTCATTAATTTTACATAAATTATACATGTCTTTCAGAATCAATCAACCTTCTGTATGCTATTAGTATTAAAACTTGTGAACACTTAATTTTTTATAGGATTTTAACTGATTTACAAAGCTCCAAGTATAAAATTACCTTATTTTTAATGACTTGAGTTAGTCTAATGACATGTAGACAAATCTTGATTAGATTACTTTATATATAATAAGTATTAAGATGCATATATATTATAGACAAATGTTTCTGTCTTTTCATTCACCATTTTAATTGTGTGTTCACAGGTTCTGCTCTCTGAGTCATGATGAGGGTGATGCATTAAAATGCAGCTAGCAGTACAAAATCCAACTCCTGAACATGGAGCATCTCCTGATGGACTCATGTGATCGCTGCTGCCTGGAGAAAGTTCCCTCACAGATACAAGACATGCAGCATCCAGCAACTGGAGGCAGGAGATGAAGTTCACCTGAAGAAGCATCGTCCACACTGCACAGGTGCACAATCAAACCACTGTGACCTTGTGTGGACCCAGACATGGCTGGACATCTACAGAAAGCATGAAGCTTCCTAAAGATGTTTCTCAGATTGTTCTCCAGCTTCAAGGGATACATAATTATGTAAATCATGCTGTATATTTGCACATTTTTGGGTAGCAATTTTTCTATAAAATGTATACACAATGTTCATCACGTTGTTACTAGAAATGTTTAATTACATCAAATGTTTACTTCAAAATGGATCTGTTTCATTTTGTTTATTTCTTACCTGAAATTCATTCATTCAACTTTTATTTGGACAGGTTAATCCCTGTTAATGAAATTTGTTAATACATCAAATGTTTACTACAAATGTGATCAATTTCATGATGTTTACATGTTAGTGCTGAAGTAAATATTTCATAAATGTTTACCATATTAATTTTTATTAAATGAGAAAAAACAACCACTTATTATTCAACTGTAAAAATATTTCAAAACAACGAGTCCAGCAAATATAATTTTTTTTCTCCAGTCTACATTTTACATACAGCACATACACAATCTGAAGAAGTGTCTCCTCTTCACTTTCACATGTAAGCACCAGTATAGTTAACTGGTGTAGTTCTATGTAACATTTTATATTTGTTTCTCATGCAACCAGTGATACTTTCCACATGAATTCTAAGGTGTGCTCATGGTGTTTTCAAAAATCATTAGTATCAAGTGGAAATCTCCCTTTAGTGAATGATGGGATTTTAACTTCAGCACATCATTCATTTATACTGTACTTTTGTTGGCTGTAACTGGGACCCTGTGTACACAGTTTCATTCCACCTCACGTACAACATGTGATGTGAATGACAAGAACCTTGACTCTCACACAGTCTAATATCAAAGCTTTTGTCAGATAACAACGTCCTTCTGTTATGAGCTTGTCACCTCCATCCCTTGAAGAGAAAAAGACACAGGTATTAGACAGTTTTGTGTGACACATTAAAAATATGGCAAAACAAGGAAGTCCTATTTAATACTTTAAATTTACTTTTTCCAGCTGGTTTTTATTCAGCTCTGACCTGTTCTGTAACAGATGACTACTACCTTTCTGTTTGTGCATGAAGAAATTGTTTTATGTGGTACTACCTGAGCAACATGGACGGTGTACAGTATTTGCTGGTCCCTGCTTCTCCATCTGCAGCTTCACTGAGCTCTTCTGGAGTTTAATTCATTTCATATGAAGTTTTGCCTTGACAAGGATAGATCAGAACACAGGTCAGTATTAATACAGTAACAGTCACAACACACTAGAAACTTTAAACAGTTTATTTCACAATAACACAGCTGTCCACTCTGTCTAAAATCAGACTACGTTATATAAAAAATATAAACCCAACCTAAACTAGGCTGACCCACTTCTATGAACTAAACACCCGGAAAAAATCGTGCAAAAATTATGGCACAACTCCAACAAAACGAATTTATACACTCACCAGGATGTCTGGAACAAACTAGCAGTTATTTTGGGACATGGAGAAAGTTATATCAGGACGTTTCACAGCTGATATCAGGACATTCATCTCCTGTTTGTTAGGTCCGACACATGAGCTCCCTCGCGCTGCTTCCAGCAGGAAACAGAAACTGAAACTCCGTTTTCTATCTACTTTCAGGTCGTGTGACCGGACATTACATCCAATAACACAGCATGTTTAGACCATTGCAAAACTGTTACAACCTTCTTAGATTCTAACAAAAAAAACGAGAAACAGAGCTTCTTTTAGAGGGCTTTTAAAATGGCGATTTCAATCCCACAATGCTGTGCGCCATGGACCATCATGCTTTGCGCCGCGGACCGTGACGTCACGCTCCAAAGCTCTATTTTAGATGGCGTCATGCCCTGATCAGACATTTTTATTATTTTTGCCTTCGTCTCCAGCGTGATGGTTCTGCGAGGTTTTTTCCCCTCTGCCGCGGCCGCGGACTTTCCAGGTCTCTTTGGAGCCATTCTTCGTACGAGCTAACGTGCTAACTCCTAAGGAGCAAAAATTAAAATTAATGCTAACGTTCATAAATCAATGCAAACGTTTGCTTTCGTCTAAAGATTTCTTTGAGTACGACCGTACCTGCCCGTTCGATGACCCGTCGAAAAATACAGTAGCGTCGAAAATTAGCTAACGTGCTAATTCCTAAGGAGCAAAATTTAAAATTAATGCTAACGTGCTAACGTTCGCTTTAGTCTAAAACTGCTACTGTAAATTAAAATTTATTACTGTACCTGTTTGTACGTTGTTCGTTTTCTGTCGTCGTCGTTCTTCGTTGTTCTTAGTTCGCTGTTCGTAACTCTCTTCTCTCATCAATCAAAGTGGAAAACCACGAGGCACAAAATGGCCGCAGCCCTTTAAATAGTTACCGCTTTACCTGTACGGATCCCTCCGCCGCCAGCTGCAATGCGGCTGTGTGTACATCCGCCAGAAGCCCAGCCCCCCCCTCTCGCTGGCGGTACTTTTCCACTGCCATGCGCAGTGTCACGCCCATGCCCATGCGCAGTGTCACGCCCATGCCCAACAAGCAACAGCCAAAGGCAATCCCCTCCCCCACCTCGCCGATTGCCGTTTTGTGACGCAGTTTCGCCGTAGCTCGATTATATACCTGTAATGGGGCTCGTTCGTAGGTCGTGCATCCAGTCTGCCGTAGCTCGATTATATATTTTAGCTTGGTTCGTTCGTAGGTCACGAATTTTTTGCCGTACGTCGATGGCATTCTTCAACTTTGGGTCGTTCGTAGGTCCCGTGGTTCGCAGGTCGATGGAGTCGTAGGTCGGGGGTTCCCTGTATATATATATATATATATATACTGTATATATTATATGTATATATATATATATATATATGTATATATATATATATATATATATATATATATATATATATACAGTGGTGTCAAAAGTATTCACATTCATTACTCAAGTAGAAGTATAGATACTGGGATTTAAAATTACTTCTGTAGAAGTAGAAGTATCAACTCTAGCTTTTTACTCAAGTAAAAGTAAAAAAGTACTGGTTTCAAAACTACTTAAAAGTATAAAAGTAAAAGTAGCGTAAGAAAAAGCAACAACAAAGACAAATGCTTAGGCCGCACCACACATACTATTGTATAAAACCCCACCTCCCCCACAAAAATCATTTTTTTAGACTAGATTATATTATATTGTTAATGTTGAAAAACTAGGGGTGCACTAAGCTACCTGTCTTAACTGCATATATGCCCATTGAAAATAGACACATTTAAATGCAAATTTAAATATATTAAAATAACCATATAGGGGTATTATTGAGCATTACCATATGTTTCATGGAGTCACAATGTGACTGTAATTACTCTTCCTGGCCGCTATAGAGGCGCTGTTGACTCTTAAGGCCGCGTTGACTACCGCTAATTCCGTTAGCTTGAAAACGAAGACGGTGAAAAATCAACTTTTGGGATGAGTTTTAGCCTGGATGTGACAATCGCTTAAACAAACGTTCTGTTAAGAAAATAATCGATGTGTTTAAAATGTTTAGAAAAGGTTCTGTGAACTTTTAGATATTAAATGCACCGGACTTTTTCCTTTTTTTCTATCTGGCTGACGTCACTACGTCGATGTGTCGTTTGTGTTGCATTTAGGGACGTGCGTGCAGTCGGACGTTTGTGTTCTCCCGAAGTCTAAACGCTCTAAAACCCCTTTAAATATCTCAAAACACCGCGGTTAAACAGTTTCTGACGATATTTCATGCATAGAACGAACAAGTCAGACAATCTGTCAGTATTGTGCTAACAAAACTGAAATTTGACGACCAGCACCGCGTGTCACGTGATCGCTTTGAATCGATCACAGCACATAAACAGACGCCATGAACGTAGCGTCACCTTATCACAAATGTAGATTCTTTTTCAACTCATAAGACGCTTAAATGCACCCCAAAAATTCTGTAAACGTATCGTTTCACATCCGAACAGTTATACCAAGCTGCGCCCAGTAAAAATAGCTCAATAAATGTCGCCCACACGGACTTTTCCCGTATTTAGCAACACGTCAGAGCTAATGGACCGAGTCAGAACCTCGATCCGACAGCTTCAGACACTATTATTCCTGCTTAAAATGTAACGAAACTTTCAGCTTACCTCAATACGGCAAAATGAAAGAAAAGTAACGAGGCTATTTTTAAAAAGTAAGGAGTAGAAAGTACCAGTAATTGCGTGAAAATGTAAGAAGTAGAAGTATAAAGTAGGCTGAAAAATAATTACTTTACTAAAGTATAGATAACTAAAATTTGTACTTAAGTAAAGTAACGAAGTATTTATACTTCGTTACTTGACACCTCTGTATATATATATATATATATATATATATATATATATATATATATATATATATATATATATATATATATATACAGTATGTGTGTGTGTATGAGCTATCCTTTGATTTGGAGCATAGCACCGCCAAAAGCAACTGTTTGGGTGAAAAGTCTATTTAAAACCAGCAGCACTTGTGCTTTCTACATTACAATACAGTTTTAAAATGGTATTTTTTACTTTTTTGTATTGTATAATGAATTTATACATTGAGCAATATTTTATTTTATAAAGTAACTGCTTTTCAGAAACAAACTATTTTTTATAAGATCAATGCTATACATCTGTTTAAAGTTCCAAGGTGTAGATAATTTTTCTAAAATAGATATTGAATCAATGCTGTTGTTCGACCGTGGTGTAGTGGTAATGGCAGTCGACCCCTGATCGGAAGGTTGGAGGTTCGAATCCCGCATCCGCCCACCATGTGTTGTGTGTCCCTGGGCAAGACACTTAACCCCGAGTTGCTCCCGGTAGGTCTGGATGGCGCCTTGCAAGGCAGGCTACCACTACCGGTGTATGAATGTCTGAATGAATGGGTGGATGGCTGGTATTGTAAAGCGCTTTGGGGCTCCTCACAGGGGGCTGGAAAGCGCTATATAAATAAGCTCCATTTACCATTTACCATTTCAGCTGCTCCATTCAGCAAAGGTCACTACAGTGAGCAGACTTGCACAGATGCCTTTCCTGACACAACCTGGGCTCGAACGTGCAGCCACAAGACTGTGGCACTTAACCACTGAGCTACTGCAGTGGGTCCCTTGATTTCATGCTGTTCCCATTGGCGCCTTGTTGAAAGTTTTACAACTTGCTAAATGTGTACAAATATTTCTTGCATGTACTTTTGCATACAAACGCCATGTTCGTGTCTTTTTGCAACAAAAAAAAAGGGGGGGAAAAGGTTTTTAGATATGAATTATAAAGTATATAAACATTAAAACCAGTCGGAAGCCTGCTTGAGAGTTCACACAGAGCTCAACATTTTATGAGTTTCATTAAAAAAAGATTTGCCTCCCCACCATCACAGTCTACACCTCCAGATGCAGGAAAAGAGCCACCTGCATCATGAAGGACCCCACTCATCCAGCACACACACTTTTTGTTCCACTTCCCTCAGGAAGGAAGTTAAGGATCATTAAGTGTAGAACCACTAGACTGAGGAACAGCTTCTACCCTGAGGCTGTTAGACTCATGAATATCTAACCAGAATAATCACTGTGAAATATCACATCATGTTGCTGCTGATCTGTTTCATGTTGCTGCTGATCTGTTTCATGTTGCTGCTGATCTGTTTCATGTTGCTGCTGATCTGTTTCATGTTGCTGCTGATCTGTTTCATGTTGCTGCTGATCTGTTTCATGTTGCTGCTGATCTGTTTCATGTTGCTGCTGATCTGTTTCATGTTGCTGCTGATCTGTTTCATGTTGCTGCTGATCTGTTTCATGTTGCTGCTGATCTGTTTCATGTTGCTGCTGATCTGTTTCATGTTGCTGCTGATCTGTTTCATGTTGCTGCTGATCTGTTTCATGTTGCTGCTGATCTGTTTCATGTTGCTGCTGATCTGTTTCATGTTGCTGCTGATCTGTTTCATGTTGCTGTGTTCATTCGTGCTCATCTGCTCACACAGACTCATGTTCGTGCTGCAGTTCGGCGTATTGTTTATGCTATTAGTGCTTAGTTTGTTTTTAGTTTATGTTTTTCTTAGTTCATATCTTAGATCTTATTAGTTTTTTTTCTTTTACATGTTAATACTTTTGTTGGATGTAACTGAGACCCTGTGTACACAATTTCGTTCCACCAAATGTACCACATATGGTGTTTATGACAAATAAAGAACCTTGATTCCTTGAATTTGGCTGTAGTTTTTTACAAAGTTATAGCACATGTTGATTACATGGAATGGCTAAGTGGAATATCCCTTCAAAACCAAATAGCTTACCTAGCATACCATCTGGTTTAGATGCCCAAAACTGGTCACCACTGAGCCATCTGACAGTATGTGGCATTCTGTATCACAACAGAAATCCAAAGAACCAGCAGAAGAGCCAACAAGTCTAGTGGATTAATCACTCTGGGGTCGATGCCTGCTGTAGAGTGGGCATGACGTCATGCATTTAACTAGTCTCTGTAAACAAAGAACACGCCATGTGAAGTGTTCCACTCAAGTCTGTTGGACAGCAGAGACTCCAAACTTTATTAAAGTAGTGTTTTTATATTTAGGCCCGAAGCAGCGAAGCGCTGCAAGGACCTATTGTAATTGTAGTGTTTATTATTTTTTTTATTATTAGGCCCGAAGCAGCGAAGCGCTGCAAGGACCTATTGTAATTGTAGTGTTTATTATTATTATTATTTTTTTTATTTTTATTCTAGTCCCTCTTTAAGTGGCCTTTTGGGGGCTTTATCATATACGAAAACTCACCAAATTTTGCGGACTCGTCAGGACTGGTGAAAAATTACGTATTTTGGGGGCGTGGCAAAAATCGCCACAGAAACGGCTCAAGAGCGCCCCCTAGAAATTTTCAAAATACCCTCCGCATTGACCTTAGTTTGACGTAGAATCATGAAATTTGGTACACTTGTCCAACTCACCAAGATGCACAGAAAACCCTCTGGCACCAATGTTGTACAATAAATGGTAAGGCGGCCATTTTGGAACGATGACCAAATTTTCACCCCTTTTTGGCCGTTTACAGCCTCTGCATTTGAACGAACTCCTCCTATGAATTTCGCTCGATTTGGTTCAAACTTGGCCAGTTTCTTCATAAGGCACGGGGGAACAAACGACATCAAAATTGTGCGTTTTCATGAATGCTGAAGGGGCGGGGCCAGACGTCAAATTTGGACATCTCGCCATGAAAAACGAAACGCTTACAGCTCTTACACGAAAAGAGTCTAATACATCAAACCTTCAGTTATTGACCCACATCCGGTCCCCTGCAAAACTGTATGGTCAAATCATGACATCACTTAAGCCACGCCCCCTGACAACAGGAAGTGTAAAGTTTTACTTTGAAAGGTCCATATCGGACCCGTGTTACCTAATCAGCGTGACATTGTGTCCAGTGACTAAAGACATGTTGGTGTAACAAGCTTTCCAGCACTGTTCGTTTTGGGTGGAGCAAGTGGGCGTGGCGACATGGCGAAGTAAGACGTAACGCCATAACCATACGTTTGGATCTAAAATCCACAGATTTGATCCGAGAAGTACCAAAATCAGTATGATCGATCATTGCCCACCCCTTGAACAGGTGTTTATGCTAATTAGCAAATTGCTACAGAAACGGCTCAAGAGCGCCCCCTAGAAATATTCAAAATACCCTCTGCATTGACCTTAGTTTGACGTAGAATCATGAAATTTGGTACACTTGTCCAACTCACCAAGATGCACAGAAAACCCTCTGGCACCAATGTTGT
Organism: Garcialebias charrua; assembly: GCA_038048925.1. NCBI lineage: Eukaryota > Metazoa > Chordata > Actinopteri > Cyprinodontiformes > Rivulidae > Garcialebias > Garcialebias charrua. The sequence continues at coordinate 38,709 of JBBPBX010021434.1, forward strand.
ACGATAAATGGTAAGGCGGCCATTTTGGAACGATGACCAAATTTTCACCCCTTTTTGGCCGTTTACAGCCTCTGCATTTCAACGAACTCCTCCTAGGGATTTCGCTCGATTTGATTCAAACTTGGCCAGTTTCTTTATAAGGCACGGGGGAACAAATGTTATCAAAACTGTGCGTTTTCATGCATGCTGAAGGGGCGGGGCCAGACCTCAAAGTTGGACATCTCGCCATGAAAAACGAAACGCTTACAGCTCTTACACGAAAACTGTCTAATACATCAAACCTTCAGTGATTGACCCACATCCGGTCCCCTGCAAAACTGTATGGTCAAATCATGACATCACTTAAGCCACGCCCCCTGACAACAGGAAGTGTAAAGTTTTACGTTGAACGGTCCATATCGGATCCCTGTTACCTAATCAGCGTGACATTGTATCCAGTCACCGAAGACATGTTGGTGTAACAAGCTTTCCAGCACTGTTCGTTTTGGGTGGAGCAAGTGGGCGTGGTGACATGGCGAAGTAAGACGTAACGCCGTCACCATACGTTTGGTTCTAAACTCCACAGATTTGATCTGAGGAGTACCAAAATCATTATGATCGATCATTACCCACCCCTTGAACAGGTGTTTATGCTAATTAGCAAATACCCTCCATAGCGCCCCCTAGATTATTCAAACTGTTGTATCTCAGTGATACATGATCCGATCTGAACCAGATTTATTGTGCATCATCAGTGAGCCCGTGTGGACACATTGATATAGTGGGCTAACATTTGACTCAAGTGCGCCCCCTACATTATTTCTATAGTTATATCTCAGTGATACATCATCCGATCTGAACCAGATTTATTGTGCATCATCAGTGAGCCCTTGTGGACACATTGATATGGTGGGCAAACATTTGACTCAAGTGCGCCCCCTACATTACTTCTATAGTTATATCTCAGTGATACATCATCCGATCTGAACCAGATTTATTGTGCATCATCAGTGAACACTTTGACACACATTGATAATGTTATGTAAATTTTTACTCCATAGCGCCCCCTATATTATTACTACAGTTATATCTCAGTGATACATTATCCGATCTGCACGAGATTTATTGTGCTTTATCAGTGAACACTTCGACACACATTGATAATGTTATGTAAATTTTTACTCTATAGCGCCCCCTATATTATTACTACAGTTATATCTTAGTGATACATTATCCGATCTGCACGAGATTTATTGTGATTCATCAGTGAACACTTCTACACACATTGATAATGGTATGTAAATTTTTACTCCATAGCGCCCCCTGTATTATTACTACAGTTATATCTTAGTGATACATTATCCGATCTGCACAAGATTTATTGTGCTTTATCAGTGAACACTTCGACACACATTGATAATGGTATGTAAATTTTTACTCCATAGCGCCCCCTATATTATTACTACAGTTATATCTTAGTGATACATTATCCGATCTGCACGAGATTTATTGTGATTCATCAGTGAACACTTCTACACACATTGATAATGGTATGTAAATTTTTACTCCATAGCGCCCCCTATATTATTACTACAGTTATATCTCAGTGATACATTATCCGATCTGTACGAGATTTATTGTGCTTTATCAGTGAACACGTCGACACACATTGATAATGGTATGTAAATTTTTACTCCATAGCGCCCCCTATATTATTACTACAGTTATATCTCAGTGATACATCATCCGATCTGAACCAGATTTATTGTGTATCATCAGTGAGACATTGTGGACACATTGATATTGTGGTTTAACATATGACTCCAGAGCGCCCCCTAGATTACTCAAACTGTTATATCTCAGTGAGACATCATCTGATCTGAACCAGATTTATTGTGTATCATCAATGAGCCCTTGTGGACACATTGACAAGGTGGGCTAAATTTGACTCAAGTGCGCCCCCTACATTATTTCTATAGTTATATCTCAGTGATACATCATCCGATCTGAACCAAATTTATTGTGAATAATCAGTGAGCCCTTGTGGACACATTGATATTGTGGTTTAACATATAACTCCATAGCGCCCCCTAGATTATTCAAACTGTTATATCTCAGTGATACATCATCCGATCTGAACCAGATTTATTGTGCATCATCAGTGAGCCCTTGTGGACACATTGATATGGTGGGCTAACATTTAACTCAAGTGCGCCCCCTACATTATTTCTATAGTTATATCTCAGTGATACATCATCCGATCTGAACCAGATTTATTGTGCATCATCAGTGAGCCCTTGTGGACACATTGATTTTGTGATTTAACATATAACTCCATAGCGCCCCCTAGATTATTCAAACTGTTATATCTCAGTGAGACATCATCTGATCTGAACCAGATTTATTGTGCGTGTGCACCCCTGGTGCGGAGTAGACACGAGAGACTTCGAAATGGCGACCGAGCGGACGAGCTGGAGCTCGCGCGGTCGCCTCAATAAGGTCCGAGCGGCGCTAAGCTGCGAGGGCCTCAATGCTGCTTGCAGCTTTAATTATTATTATTTTTATTCTTCCCCACCATTAAGTGTCCTTTTGGGGGCTTTATCATATACGAAAACTCACCAAATTTTGCGGACTCGTCAGGACTGGTGAAAAATTACGTATTTTGGGGGCGTGGCAAAAATCGCCACAGAAACGGCTCAAGAGCGCCCCCTAGAAATTTTCAAAATACCCTCCGCATTAACCTAAGTTTGACGTAGAATCATGAAATTTGGTACACTTGTCCAACTCACCAAGAAGCACAGAAAACCCTCTGGCACCAACGTTGTACGATAAATGGTAAGGCGGCCATTTTGGATCGATGACCAAATTTTTACACCTTTTTGGCCGTTTACAGCCTCCGCATTTGAACGAACTCCTCCTAGGGATTTCGCTCGATTTGGTTCAAACTTGGCCAGTTTCTTCATAAGGCACGGGGGAACAAACGACATCAAAATTGTGCGTTTTCATGAATGCTGAAGGGGCGGGGCCAGACGTCAAAGTTGGACATCTCGCCATGAAAAACGAAACGCTTACAGCTCTTACACGAAAAGAGTCTAATACATCAAACCTTCAGTTATTGACCCACATCCGGTCCCCTGCAAAACTGTATGGTCAAATCATGACATCACTTAAGCCACGCCCCCTGACAACAGGAAGTGTAAAGTTTTACTTTGAAAGGTCCATATCGGACCCGTGTTACCTAATCAGCGTGACATTGTGTCCAGTGACTAAAGACATGTTGGTGTAACAAGCTTTCCAGCACTGTTCGTTTTGGGTGGAGCAAGTGGGCGTGGCGACATGGCGAAGTAAGACGTAACGCCATCACCATACGTTTGGATCTAAAATCCACAGATTTGATCCGAGGAGTACCAAAATCAGTATGATCGATCATTGCCCACCCCTTGAACAGGTGTTTATGCTAATTAGCAAATCGCTACAGAAACGGCTCAAGAGCGCCCCCTAGAAATATTCAAAATACCCTCCGCATTGACCTTAGTTTGACGTAGAATCATGAAATTTGGTACACTTGTCCAACTCACCAAGATGCACAGAAAACTCTCTGGCACCAATGTTGTACGATAAATGGTAAGGCGGCCATTTTGGAACGATGACCAAATTTTCACCCCTTTTTGGCCGTTTACAGCCTCTGCATTTCA